>VXAY01001702.1:2293825-2312153 GCA_013399855.1 Oxyruncus cristatus
TCTGCGGCCGCCCGCCGAGCGGGGTTTGTTGTCCTGCCATAAGTAGTAGAAAGTGCCCAGGATCCAGGCGACGGTCAGGATGGCGATAGCATTGGCCCTGATCCTCCTCATGCCGAGCGCCCCGGGGGAGCCTGGGAGCGCTGCCTCGACGGGCAGGGGCGGCTCTGGGAGAAAGGAGAGAAGGAAGAGGAGGAGGAGGAGGCGGCGGCGGTGGCGGCGGCGCGGCTCCCCCCCGCCCCGGACCGCTCCGGCTCCGGCCCCGCACCGCCCAGCCGCCGCTGCCGGGTCCTAACGCCTCGCCCGCTCCGCCGCAGGGGGCGGAGGGCTCCGCGCCTCCTCCTGCTCCTCCTCCTCCCGGCCTGTCCGGCGCGGGGAGCTGGGGCTGGGGCAGGCTGCCGGTGGGATGTAGCTAAGGGTGCGCTCAGCGCTGCAGTCGAAGCGGGGAGGGGGCGGTACGGCCCACATGGCGGGGCGCAGGTGACGCGCAGGGGACAGCTGCTGGGACGCGGTAGCACAGCAGTCTCACCTCCTGCACAGCCAGACCGGGTCCCTGTTCTCGCTGGCCCCAGCACCACGCGGTACTCGAGTCCGTAAGGGAATTGGCCAGCCAATACACCGTGGCACCCCATGACACATGGGATGTAGGCACTCACTCCACGGAGATGAGCACATCTCGCACTGAAGCTGGACTAGTTCACAGGAGCAAGGCTCACGGGCTGACGATGGAGCTGCCCAAGCACCCGATCCCATCGCTTCTATACACAACCATGCAGCAGTCACACACAAGAGCTGGGTGCCTGGGTCAGCACCACAGCCTTGAGGCCTTTCAAACCCTGCAAGAGGGCAAGCATGACAGTGGAGTGTCAACGATGATACAATTCCCCATTACAGGGCACTGCCAAAGCTACAGCAGTAAAAAGCTCACTGAATCCAACCCTGAGGGCAGCTTAAGCAACAGACCATCCAGCTTGAGAAAACAAGTGACGTTTAGGCACAGTGCAGCTGCTGTACAGCTATAGCTTAAAGGTTTGTGAGAGCAGGAGGAGGTAGCAATAAAACTTACCAGTGAAGACAAATGCTTAGAAAATGTGGGTGCTTCCAAGGCACCTGATGAGGGGATTAGGGGATTTGCATTATAGTACAGAAAATGTCATGAAGGCTTCTAAATAACTTTTTGCCCTACCTTCCTCCTGACCAAATTCCTCTAAATGTATTTACAATTTGCCCTACTAAATTGCCCTTTCAGGTTTACCTGCACACTGCTTGTTTCCTGAAGTACAGCACAATATAAAATTCATCCATCAGATTTGTACTGTGCTAGCACTCAGGGCAGAATACTATTTCTAGAACCATCACTTCCAGGACTGCCCTACACCAACCTCCCTGCAAAGCACACTGCACTCCTGATACAGAAAGATGTTAGAAAGCATCTCACATCCTCCTAGGTACCTTTCCCGATGACCTGTCAACCACCATAGCTTCCCAGGCCAGCTGATCATAGTCAGTGGCTAGGGGAAATTAGAGACTTTAAGACAAGGGATAAACAAAAACATAATTAGTCCAAGCTGCCCAGTCCAAATCTATCCCAGTGGTATGAGTAACCTGTGGAAGCTGGGCTCCCACTATTTTCAATCTCTTTCCCAGTTCTACCAAAAGAAGTCTGCTCTCCTACATGCATTTGGATCCAGCAGCTGCCTGGGTTGCAGAGGTACATGAAGAGAGGCAAAGGAGCTGTACCAAGGATTCAGAAAAGGTAAGGATGGAGAATAAGATGTGTTCATGTCAACGTGACAGCAGAGCCAGCCCCGTAGACTGTCTCCTCTTTCACCGCTGTGTAGACCATACCAGACTTTGCTTGATTTCTTCTTGGTCTTTTCTTACCATTTGGTGAAATTCACTACAGAAAAGCAAATCACAAACAGCAGCGGAGAAATAAGTGTGAAACAGGAGAAAATCATCTGCCCCAACACTTGAATTAAGCAGACTGCCTCCTCCTGTCTTTCCAAGCACACTGCTTTCCCCCTTCCACTGCAGCCATTCTTCCTGCATTGCCCCCCCACCCCCGCTAGCACACCCTATAAGCTGCCATGCAGTAACCATTGCCTCCTCACACCACAATACACAACTTTCAACTATCCTAATGGAGATCCCCACTCCACAAGCATCTCGGCCTCAGCCAAGCCTCTAACAGTTGACAAGTCCCCTGCAGGGTCAGCCCAGCATCTCCTTTATCTGCTCAGAAAAAAAACAGCCCCAGGACTCTTCAGATTCCACAGGGACATCATATTGAGCATGCTTCCCTTTCCAGAGCAGATACCATCTTCTGAGGAATGATGCCTTCCACTTTATTCCCTATGCAGGACGTGGGCCAGAGGAACCTTATATTTTCACAGCATTTACCTGTGAAACTTCAGTTTTGCAATTGCAGTCTAACATTTGCCATCTGCTAATGAATCCCAGCACCTTGTCCATACTACAGTACTGGTTCACACCCATTGGACTGGTCCCCCCTGCCAGCAACAGCCATCAACCCCTACACTAAGCAAGTGCAAAGCACAGCCAGCTGATCAAGGAAGCAGTGCAATATGGTCTTGCTCTGTTTCAGAGCTGCCCAGAGAAATGTGTCAGCAGAGATTTCAGGCTGTGTTGGCGCTTCTGTACATAGAGGGTAGGGAGGCATTGTCCACAGCACAGTTCAGTGGGCAGCTGCCTGCATCCAGCTGACCCTTGTCACTGGAAGCATCTTAGGCACAAACCTTGAAAGCTGACTGTGTACTGGTGGCTGCTCTCTGTCATCAATGAGCTCTTGGAGAGGAGACTTCCAAGCTCTCAGTAGTCCTTTCTCACTCATGCAAGACGTGCTGCTGAGCCCTCTTTGCTATTCTGCCCCTATCACATCCTGTTACGCCCAGAGCATTGCCAGCAGTTCAGAAAATAGCACAAAAAAATCAAAAACACTGGGTTTACTTGTTCTACCTGGGTGATGTGGTGTGCTGACAACTTACATGAATGACCAGAACTCTCCTATGAAGAATCACTGCTTTCCTTCTTTAATTCATTACTTATAAAAAAAAAAAAAAAAACCAGATAATTTAACCATTTAATTTGAAGATCCCCAAATCCCTCTCAAGGGACGGCCTGTAAGGAATTGCCAGAAACAAGCAGGGTAGGGAAGCTCTGCTCTAGCACACAACAGCAGCAAAGATCACAGCAAAAGCACTGAGTTACTCACCCTCAGAGCTGGTGGCAGAGCAGCTCACCATGCCCACAGGTATCCAGTTCAGCACAGACAAACCAGATTTGCAAGGATCCATTATTTACATTGCCTAAGCTGAAGAGAGTTAGGGTGTGCTGCTCATGGCACTAGAGCTGACTGACCTGAAGGAGACAGGACGACAGGACCTTCAACACAGCTGAAAAAGCATGCACTTGGGCAGCACCAGGCTTCCACATGCTTTGAAAGTATCTGCAGCAATGTTTCATCTTCAGGGCTCAAATACCTCACTTTCAGGATGACTAGCTCCCAGGTCCATGCTATTGATATCAAAGGTTACATGTTCTGCAGCCAGAACTTGCAATGATTTAATCTCTGATCATCAAGCTTTGCTCCAGAATTTCACCTTTCTTTTAAAAGACAACACACTTCAAACCTTATGTTCTACAGGGATCTCTGACAATATAAATTGTTCAGGTATAGCTATACTGTAAGCTGCAATGCTGCATTCAGACTTTAGAACCACCCCATCAGAGAAAAGAATACCAGAAGCAGTCTGGCTGGCATGGAAATCTCTACACCACACAACCTGCAATGTAGACATACAATGAATATTAGCAGTGATAATACTTCACACCTGATCTTTGCAAAAGCATCAGCTAATTCAATAAATGCCCTGAGAGAAGTGACCTGAGACATAAAAAACTAAGCAAATCAAGATTATACAAAGCCACAGCAGAATTATGGGATCTTACCACCACACTTCTTCTTTTTCCGTTCCATGTTAGAGATGTTAAGTTTTACCTTATTTTGTGACAAACTTTGTACAGAGGAATAAGGAACCCAGGTGGCTGATTCTTTAAGATAAGGATAGACTAAGTATTTGGTGAATGATATCGATACAGAACAGGAGGGGGAATATGATCAGCTATGTGGAGAAATTTACGTGAGGTTTGAGAACCTTATTTTATTTACAAACACCAAGGCCCTAACCAGCATCCTTTTCAAAGTGAAAAGAAAGAGATCTCCTAAAGCCATGAATATTAAAGAGTGCTCTTGAAGTCATTTTTGTGTCTTTGTCTGACAGCTTAGGTAACATCATCTAGGAGATCTGGTGTCCCAAATTATCCAGATAAAATTGAGATGATCTTTGTTGCAGGGGAAAAGACAAGCATCTTTCAGATTTTTCTTCAGTAAAATAAAGTATTGGTGCTTTATAGTTATGGTGAGACACAGTGCATGTTTTTGCAGTCATCTGACATAAAATGTAGCTGAGCTTTCAACTATGTAACATCTGGAGAACACCGAAAGGTTTTTCTTAGCACTACTCTGATCTGAGAAATCAGGTCTGCTACATTTGTGGCCTCCAGGCATGCAAGTGCCATCTGAAACATGAACGTAAGGTCTGCCTAGACTCTGGAAACTGTTTTGAGTAAATTCATCCAGAGTTTAGCTAAGAATATATGAAGAAAATTAGCATTAGAGTTCAGGGACTAGAGCAGGCCATGCTCCAGAGAAAAACCAGGGTAGCATAGTACAATGGTAAGTTGGGATGAAAAGACTTGCGCACAGAGAAGCAGCTCTGCTTGCCTGCAGCCAGTCAGCAGTTGAGCTCCACGTTGCATCAAGGGAAGAGCAGCCCCAGTTCAGGAATTTTCCCAGGATTTTTCACAAGAGATCACTCCTCAGGGAGTTTCTTCTGCATGGGCAGAACAGAATGCCTAGGAGGTGAGACATCTTAGGATGTTTTCTCTGAACTTGCTGCCACCAAGTGGCTCCTTCTTCCTCCTCTGGCCAATCCCTGGGCTGGACACTCACTCTCCTTGGTGAAACTCCTGGTCTTTTCCCAAGAAGAGTCAGTGGTCTGCTTCCAAGTTAGGAAGAGGTTGGTGGGAGTTGGGGAAAGCAATTTACCAACTGAAGGGAGAGGACTCACAGTTCATCCCTGATTTCAATTCAAAAAAAGGAGGGAGAAGGGGAAAAGTTTGTCTCAATGGGCAGAAAGAGGTGAAGTTCTTTTCCCATAATGGAGGAGAGGCCCCTCTGATAGTCTGACCATGCCATCTCACCATGCTCTTCATCCAGATCCAAATCATACCCCTATAAACTGTACCATGTTTACCCATACCATAATGCCAAGATGACAAAGTGTATGCTATCTTCTACCACATGGTTGTTGAAAAGAAAAGTGTTAGAATAGAAAAATATTACCTGCATTACTCATCTACATTGGCCAAATTCCTAAACTGCCTGAAATACTCTCCTTGTCTGAGGAATCTTTCTCATACTGGTCAGAGGACATGGGTATGTGTGTGGGCTTCTGAAAGTCCAGATTGCTGTGCTGCAGGTCATGTATCACCCTCCACATCCTTGGCCTCAGACACCACTGGGAAACTGCAAGGTGCAACAGCTTGTCTTGATCATGCCCTGCCTAGAGCTAGACACTGTTCAGGTAGTCTCCATCCCTTCACTGCCACAGGCACCATAAAAAGGCCAGTCAGATAAATTTCTCCCCTAGGAGGGGATCATCCCTAATTTATCCTGATGCTCAATCAGAATAGGTGCAGATGGTGGATGCCAATTAGTTCTGCATTTAACAGAAGATGAGCTGCCTAAGGTGTCATATCTGCTGGCCAGGACAGAAATATGTTCCGGGCCACATTGTTTCTCATCAGTCTGCAAACAGTAAGGTGGTGGAGGGCAGTGACTTAGGGCCAAGTTAAATCAAATAGCATATAGTGAACTGGAAACCAGGATTTCAATTGCTTTGAATTGTGCAATGAAACACTGTCTTAAGTTTTGTTTAAGATCACCGTAATCTTAACATTACTTTCATGAGCATGTTTCTTAAGGAAAATGAGAGCATAGAGAAGAATTCCCAGTAAGCTGTAATTAATAGTTCCCCATTGCACTTGTGCTCTTTAAGTATGAAGAGAAAAACACCTGCTAGAAGGCTAACAGTGGCGAGACAATGTCAAAGAGCCAGGAAAATGTTCAGAGATGGTTAGCTGGGACTCAGGACACCCCCTCTCCCCCCTAGGAGACAGGGCCATTAATCCCCTCTAAGCCAGGTAACCCACCTGTTTGCCAAGCCTTAGTGCAACCTTAGTGAGGAGTGGCATTATGGTAGAACTGGACAGGAATGATCAACAGCCCAGAGAAATGCTCTAAATTCATACACCCATTGTACAATCTTTTAAAAGTGTAGAAACAGAATAAATATTTAAGTAGTCATAATTATATATTAATACAACTTATTAACTAGAAGATCCATGTATAATCAACTTGATTCACTTTATGAGCCTAGTAGAAATTTTTGATCTCCCTCCTACCACTTTTCTTATCTCCTTTTCTCATCTCAAATCATTTGCTTCTCTTCCTTTCTGCATCTTTTCTAGGATAAGGATTTATTTCCCACCTTCATGGTAAAGCACGTAGCACTTTTTATGGTGTTCAGAATTAATTACAATAAAATCTTTTTATTACGATCAGATGACAATTTACTGGCATCCCATCACAGCATTGACTGTGACCTGAACTGCAATTTAATCCTCATAGAAATTCAAAGCTTTTACAGCTCAGTGTAGCTACCAGGTTAGTGCTTGTAACAGTCCCCTTGGCTGCAAAGGAGGAGCAGTTTGAAATGCTCATTTGGTAAAATGATGAAACTCCTGTCTTCCACTACAGGGGAATTCCATGTGAAAACACAACGATCAGGGAAATAACCTGTGAAAAACATCCCACCCAGTTTCTCACATGTCCCATAAAAGCAGCTTGCCCCTGCACAGCTGACTGGGTTTGAGTAGAGTGGAATGAAAGATACTTAACTTTCCTAAAAATCACAGAAATGTATTTATTTTTGAAGCTCTATCACTGAAAATAGCTTGGGCAATTAATGGAAAACTTTCCAAAACATTCCAGCTCTTGCACTAAGCGTGAGAAACTCCAGACTGAAGGGAGGCCAGAAATAGGAGCCATGGATCAGTCAACTCCCGAGCCATTGCAGTGCTGCTGCAGCAAGTTTGATGCCATAGTCTGCCTGCTGGCATCAAGGTCTGTCTCCAGATGGCAACTGGAGTGTATAAAGAAGACAGGAAAGGGGTTGGAGGCCAGAGGACATCAGGCATCCCTGCCTGTAATGTCAGGAGTACAATCCAAGAACAAGATATTAAATATTTATAAGTTTCTAGCATTTCCATCTGTGCTATACTGGAACATCTTTACTCCCAGGGAGGTGGGTAAAGCAGACATCAAGGATGGCAAGAATATTTATTGAAATGACAGCCCTGGTGGAGCTGCAACCGGTAGAAACTGCTGACCTGCAGCAGGTCAGCAAGCAGCTATGTCAGTCTGGAAGACACCAGGGGCTTCATGGGGCAATGAACAGACAACTCCATCCATATGACACCATTTTTGACTGAAGAATAAAGTACACAATCTGACCCTGACGGCATTCCTCTCTGTAAAACAGCAATACCAGTACTGCTAAACTTCCACAGATATGCTGCTAAATGATTTTGAAGATCTTGCACAAATGGAGCTGCTGTCCTTTCATGACTTTAGAAAGTCATCCAGCATGGGAACCCTTTGAACTGGGATTATGCAGGTCTGGTCATTTTGGAAAACTTCAGCAGTAAGACTGGGAAGACTTGTGTTCAAATCCCTGCACACCTCCAGCCTCCAGCCCCTCCTGGTACTGGGACAGGTCAGCAGCTTGTATGTGATGTACCTACCTCTCCTTGCTCAGCCCTTCTCATTAGTCTTGTTGGGGATTCAGTATTAGCACGCAGTGTTTCTCTCCCACGCTCGGGTTAATCGCTGAGGCTGCATGGAAAGATAAGAAAGTCAGGGTGACCTGCACCATTCTGCGACCGAAGTTAATGAAGCACTAAAAGTACAATGACAGGGTGTCGAGAGAAGCACTGGTTGGAGCCAACTCCCTGAAGGCAGCCGGGATCTCAGGGCAGGTACCTGTAACCTCCTTGGCAGCCGGGATCTCAGGGCAGGTACCTGTAACCTCCTTGGCAGCCGGGATCTCAGGGCAGGTACCTGTAACCTCCTTGGCAGCCGGCCTGACTTTGGTGCTGCAAGGTGCTGGAAGCGATTGGCTACGGCAGAAGGTGATGAGGTTTTGAGGCCATTTGCTTTTAGGGAACTGAGTTCACATCATCCCTGTTTCACAACCCCACACTTGCAGACCCTTTCCAGCCCTGATTTCTGTAGCAGTATAAGAGATGGTTCCATCTCTGACTCGCTACTTTGTTTTTACATTGACGTGTGCAGTAAACAATTGGTAATTAGCCGCCCTGCCAGGCAAAAGACATGTTACTGGGCAATTAAGCGCCTTGGGCAAGGCTTCTTCAAAGCCGTTTAAAGTTGCACAAGCGGCAATTAACCCCTTCACACTACCGAAGCTATGTCCATCAGCTGAGATACGTGCCAAGTGTAAGTTTTGTAGGCTACCGGGAGCCTCCCACAGGAGCCCAGCGACTGAACAAAATGGCGGACACCGACCTCAGCTCTTTGAGGGGCTGTCCTCATCGACCTAGGGGGACATTTTGGACCGCTTGCTGGAGTCTTGAGGAACCCCTAGAGAGTTTCCAACAGAAAGTTGTTACATTTTCCCGCCTTGGCAAATTCAGCCTGTCTGGATAGGAGTAGCTTAAACAATCCACATCGTGAAAAGACCTGCCCGGAGCCAAGTTGGCCAGTGTGCGCACACCGGTGGATATTTAAGGCAGTGCCCAGCGTTTCCCTGGGGTCCAGTCCAGTCGGTGTTGCCCAGGGTCCTGTGCTGGCTCCATTCCTCGCTCCGTTCTGCTTGCCTCCGTCTTGCCTGCCTTCGTCCTGCTCGTGTCCCACCTGCCTGTGTCTCCTGTCTGTCTTGGATCCAGTCTGCTCACCACCTGCTTCCCTGCGACGCTCCTTCCCTGACTGCCCGTGGCTGAGTACACCCGATTCTCTCACTGGTGGTAACTTTTTTTTGCACTTTCCTTTTGTAGCCTTTCTTTTTCCTTGTTACAAATAAAGCAATTTGTCTGTTTGAGCCCTAACATTTGGAGTTTTGCGCCTTAATCTCGCTTTCGAAGTAATCATCTCGAAGAACCACGTTGCAGCCTCTGACAGGACTGTAACAAGCTGGCACATGGGGCTCCCTGGTTTGCAGGTCCGTTCCCATGGAATGAAAGGAGATTTGGAGGTACAAACTTGTGGACAGAGTTTTTCTCCAAAACCCTCCAGTGCTGGTGACAGTTGGCTGACAGCCTCACCATGAAGACACCTGACACCAAAGGCTATCTATTATAAAATATCCCAAAGGACTGCTAGAAAACGTAGCACTTGGGACATATTAGTAAGAACATAAGTTACACTGAATTGAGGGAAACCAATGGTTCATTTTGCCCTATTACCCTTGTCTCCAGACGTTGTCTCAAGACATGCTGTTCAGAGAGAACTCATGAACCTGGCCCTTTCCTGCAGTGATATTCCTCTCCTATTCCCCTGGCATACCGTCTCTTCTTGTATGGGATGCCGTCCTTCTATTCCCTATAGGATCTGTTTATGGAATAGAGCCTATACATTTACATATTCACCTTCTTAACCTCTTAATAGCATCTGCTTCCACCACCTCCTGTGACAACAATGTCCAACAGTTCATGACAGGTTGCACAACAACACTTTATCTTTTATATGTTGTAAAAGAACCTCCTACATGCAACACCAAGTGCCCCCTGGACCCTAAACAGTGGAATTTGGTGCACGGCACTTCTCCATTCACCTTATTCACTGCCTCCGTGATTTCTGCCCTCTCGGCTAGCCTTTCCTTCTCCAAATGGAGGAGTCCCAGACTTCCTGTCTGTCCTTGAAAGGCAAAGTACTTCATCATTAGGAAGTAATTTTTATAATGTACAATTTATAATATAGAAATGTAATAAAGATTACATTTGTAATAGTAATTGGGAAGGTCAGATTCATATTCTTTAAATAGTCACACTTTAGGGCAAATATTTTTATCCCCCCCTAAAGATGAATGCTTTGGATATGCTGAACAGAATGACCTCCAACACTTTTGCATAGAAGGGGGGATGGGAATTATGAAGTAAAAAATGTCACCATTTAAAAATGACCCCTCATTTTTCCTCGTAATTGTCTCCAGTACCTGAATGCACGATTTGGCAATGAAGAGCTGTCACTGTGGAGCACAGCAGTTAGAAAAAGCAGTGAGAAGTGGGAGAAACTGCTTAAGCCACTGTAAATGAAAGTGGTACTCTTTCATCTGAACACTTGCATGTCTGCAGAGATGCTCAGCACATCACTGCAGTATTTTCAGATACAGAGATACATCATGACATGCATATGCATGCTTGCACATTTCACACCCTTAGATTAGTTTCAAGTCAACTTAAGTTTGCAGCAGACACCACTTTTTCTGGTGCTGGCTGAAGATGAGGAAAATATCTCCCACAGGAGCAAAGAACCATTGCAAGCCTGACCATTTCTGTTTGAAGGCCACAGCGAGATCCAAGAAATGTGCCATCTCTAGCAAATATATAACTACTTGCACATGTAATTCCTCTACAAATGTGTCCACTGCAGCATACTTCTCCCCACAGACAGAGGATGAAAAAGGCTCTGTGCAACAATTATAATCATATTGCTTAATGGCATACTGAAGAACACTTACAGGTTATTTTACTGCAGTAAAATCTATATAGACAAAAATAACCTTATTGTTAGGCCGAAGTTTTAAAGCCTCATGTACAGTTTATGCAGTCTCAGCCTGCCGACAGTTATGCTACCATACATGACTGTGATACTGGTCTTTCCTACTTCATTGCCTGGCTTTTTTTCTGCTTCAAGCAGCTGGCTCAGCCAGGCAGGCTTTATCCCAACTCCAGCACAAAGCAAGATCAGACCCCACCATCACAGCACCTCAGACACACGCTGGGCTCTCATGAGCTGTGTTCCTGTGTCAGCTGGGCAGCAGCAGCCCCTGTACCTGTGTCTCCAGAGATGGGAGGCAGCTCTTCCCTTCCTGGCACACTCAGGGGTGGCTGAGGGCAGCAGAGACAGAGGGAAGTAGGCACCAGGTTCCCTTTATCATCAGATGCAGGGAGGAGCTCCACAGGAGGACAGATGTGTCTCACTGGTCATTTGGCCCCCAATAAGCTCTGAAGGATGAGTTTGCTTTGAGGTGTTTCCAGCCCTAAGGAACTTCTGTAGCTTCCCCACGCACGGAGAAACAAACACTCCACTTCTTTACATCTCCCTCCTTCTGACTTATCCTCCTTAATGTTCTTCATAGCTCCTGGATCAAAAGGAAGAGTTAAGAATAAGCTATGTGAGAGTGTAATCAACAGTGAGAGAAGAGATGTGTTTTCTGATTGTTAGCAGAAAATTAGCCCTGTCATTAAATAACACAGTCTGAGGGCCCTCTATGATGCAAGGAGGTGGGAAATGGAAGGTCTGGACAGTAAAGTTGAGAATGACAAATGGGAAACACAATAAAAAATATCCATTGGATCTAGAAATTAAAAAATTAAAGTCCAGCCTCACAGAGTCTCAGAGGGAGGTGACACAAGAGACTGCTTACCAGAGGAGTGATTCTGGGGAAAGCCAGGAATTCTGCAGTCAGGTGTCCCATGCATGGCAAGGAAAATCCAGGAGGCTGTTCCTCTCACAGGCACACTCAGCACTGCCCTGGCTGCTTCAGAACAAGCCTGCTGGAAAGAGGAAAGAGTCCAGTTAACAAAGCAAGTGAACATTATTTGTATGGTGAGGAAGAAGAGGGAGAACAGAAGGTGGATTTCTCTTACTGCAGATAAAGCAGAACAAAAACTGCCTTACCAAAAATTGGTGAATCTGGCCTCCTATGAGAGAGGAAAAAGGATGACAGAAGAACTTCTATCTGGGGTGCAACTAGCACCATATCCATCTAAATCTGATTTTTTTTTAAATCATCTGCAACAAAAATTATTTGTGATGGCATCAGACCATCAGGTCTTTGTCCATTCATCAAGAGCTGGGGCTCACCCAAATTTCCACCCATAGTTAGACCACCGGCCACTACAGGATAAGTAACAAAATTTGCAATTCATTTTTAGCTCAGATGCATTTCTTTCACTAATAAAACATTGGAACCAGCAACCTGGCACTGCCTTCCATAGACTGAACTGAGGCAGGCTGGTATATTCATCTAGGTGCCCGTATTTTTTGGCTCCAGACTGGGAGAAGTCAATAAATGAGCTACAGCCAATGTATCAAGATGCAGAAAGGGTTGCAGGTATTTTTAATTTTGTAATTTCTTGACCTCAGCCCATGTGTCATGCCTTGGATATGGATTTATTGAAGTCAGGATTTCACAGCTTTGAATATGATTCAGAATATAGCTTATGGATGCCAGAGAAGTCAGAAATGAAAATTTTGAACAGACAGACACACCTTAAGGAAAGCACTTTCCTCCTGTCTCTGAAGACTGATCAGCTGTGGCTCTGAGAATCTTGTTCAGAATTTTGGTTTCCTCAAAATGCCCCAATCTCACTCTATTTCTATTGCTCAAACTCCAACTATTGTGCCACATTCTGGAATAATTTTTTCCAGCCCTATTACATTGTTTCTAGCTGCACTGCACTTGAGGTGCAATGCCCTACCACCACCCCACCTGCTGATGCACAAGCTCACCTTTATCAGAAAGGGCATCAGCAGCCCTTCCTAAGGACTTGGGGTTTTACAAGTGACAAGAATAGACTTCCCCATGGGAGCTGCCTGAAGGAGCAGTGACGCATTTCCTACATTCATTGCATGTGTTTTGGGTCTCCTTGATATGATATTAACAGAGAACAGGAGCAAAAGGTGAAATTGTGAGGTCTGCAATGACTGAAGTGAGAAGCGGAGGAGCTCCATTCCCCAGTAGTCGGGAATCCTTTGCTCCCGAGGCAGGCTGGTCCCTGGTGCTGTGACAACTTTCCACCTCAGTTCAGTGACACTCCAGTGCTCAATTCCTCAGCAGGCTCCTTTGTACCAGTTTTCTGGGTTGCAGCAGGGGTCCAGGCTGCCAGCAGTGCATAAATGCACCTAGCCTGGAGCTTGAGGTGAGACACTCAGATTTAATGCCTTCTCTTCTCTTTTGTCAGAAAAACCTAATTTACTCACTACATGTATTCCCTGTTAAAAGAGAGAGGAGCTTGTTGATATACAAGTAATACTGCTTTAATATACTGATAGCATTAAATCAGCGCAGCTCACTCAGGATGGACACAGCTGCTGGATTTGAGGTGTTAATAGCACTACATTGCCAAGGGAATGAGCTTTAAACATATAACAGGCCTTTGCACCCCCCTTGACAGCATCAGGTCAAATTTCAGTTAGATAAACGAAGAGACCATCCAAAAATCTACGTCTTATCAAAATAATAATTAATGTGATGAAAGCAAGGTCTAAATTTCTGCCTATCATGACAGAGACAAATGCATCCAGAGGGTCCGATTGAGACAGTCTACACTGGCTTAGAAAATAGGTCACTTGATGCATCTTGGTGGGCATTAACAGGCGTAGCTAGTAAGGGCCATTGACATTTAAGTATCCACTGCTGAAGACACAGCCATGGTGTTCCTCAAGCCTGAACAAGTGATATCTGCTCATTTGTCTCCTTACCACTGTTGTCCATTTCTGCACCTGACACATCATCAAGCCACCTTATAAGCGTATTGTTTGCACAGTGCTTTTCATGGGTAAGCAGTCTCAGCAAGGGTAAGAAGGACCACAAAAGCAGCTCGAATTCCTTCTTTGTCTCCTCCATGTCAAATCTGCAGAGCAGCAAGGCTAGCACACATATGAAGAGGGAGTTCCTACTCCTCTGCCCCACATTGTAAATTGGGAAGTATGGTTATGTGTTTCTGACAGTGTTCCATAACATCTTTTTGTGTCACTATCACCACAAACCACTGGAAAATATAGGAAGGAGGGTGAAGCAGCCCTTTTTTACTTACCAAACCAGCACACCAAGAGCATCAAGCCTTTATTGTTAGAACATGTGAAATAGCTTGTTACTACCAAATATGCCTGAACACCAGCGCTTCATTTCACACTCTCACTACATTTACCATTACTCCCTGCATCTCCCATCCTTAAGAAACCAAAGAGCCAGCTAGAGAATTGAGTATGTCAAAGATGTGACTCTGTGTGAAGACTTTGAAGTTCTTCCTTGTAAAATGCACTGTTAACTAAACAACAGTCCCTCCATGCAGGAGCCTTTCTGAAGCAACCTGAAGCAGTATTATATCAATCAGCATCTGTCTCCACTCTCTTCAAACCCTAAATGCAGTTTGGGAATTCGTGTTGGTAGAAAAACACGCGGCCACTTTCGTTGGCATTTTTCAGGCAATTCATTGAGAGTCTACTAACTGCCACATATTTAGAGAGGGGAAGGTGAAATTAAATTCTGCTGACCATACAGCTTGGCCCTAGCGAAGCAGCCACTGTCTTGGTGATAGGAAGCTTGCTAGAAAAATTCTGCCCAGCTCTTTTTACCACGGGAAATATCAGTCAGTTTTCACCCTGAAAACATGAAGTGTGAAAAACAAACTACCTACAGAGAACCAGACTCTCACTACTGACACCAAGGTCAGAGAAATTGTCTTGAACTAACTAGATTTCAGCTTCAGTCCAGCACAGCAATTCCTACAACTCCATCCTCAAAGATCATACGGGGGTTTTTTTTTGTAGTGTGCCTAACACACAGCACCCCATGACTTTTGGAATTCCCTTCAATTGCAATTTTCAGGCTTTCCCCTTTATCTTTGTTAAGGATAGAAGTGAGAAAATCATGCTGGTTTTAGTGGCATGCAATTCCCATCATGATTCCAGCACAATTTGTTTCTTTGTACAGCAGTTCCATTGAACTTCTCAGGGGGGAAAAACCCCCCAATAACAAACTCACAGGGATTTTACAGAAAAATAAGGCTGGTGAGGTTACTGACTCCATCGTCTCCCCTAAGTGAAGTTCTGAGATTTAAAAAAAATGAGCACTTACTTACCAAGAGAAAGTTTGTTTAGGTCTGGATGTCTGTTTTTGTAATTCTTCTTAAGGGAGCGGGGATTACTGGAAAGCTACTAAGTTGCATTGTTAAAAAAAATCCTCATTTGACTTCTGTGTCGGTTTTTGAAGCATTTGACTGGAAGCACAAAGCGTGGTGCTAACACATGTGAGGAGCAAAGGGGAGGGAACATGTGCCAAGGTCACCTCCTCAGCAGTAGCAGTGGCAAGCTTCACAGCAGTGATATAAAACCTCCCGCTTACACAAGATACCACTTACAGCTACTTTTTAAAGAGCTATAAAAATCCAGAGCAGGCACATATTAATTAAAGTAGTTCAGAGAGAAGCTCTGCATGTCTGTCTTGGCAGCAGGTGACTGAGGGCACATAGCACATAGGGGAGCAGAATGTCCACGGACAGAGTTAGCTAAAATATTTTAGTTTTTATCACCTCCAGGTTTGTCAGTGGGCAGCACAGATGGTTTGCAGCTGGGGAGCCACTCAGCGTGCTTGTAAGAAAGCAATGTGACCTGTGTCATGAAGCAATGCATACCCTAAGGAAGCTTTTCTTCATGACTAGCACATCTCCTTAATTGACATCAAGTCCATAGTCTCCTGTCCTAGCTAGACTAGAAAGCAGACCACAAAAATCCCCCTCCTCTTCACCACAATAAGTATATTATTTATCTTCTTTTCTCTCAGTTCTTTGTTTCCCCTAGATGAATTCAGTTCTTCTGCACTTTGCTCGTAAGCCACATTTCCACACTGATGTCCCCTGCAGAGCACAGAACTCTACTTCCAGAGTGGCAGGTCTTCAGCAAAAGAGACAGTGAAAAGGACAAAGACCCCTTTCAGGCTTCCTTCAGCTCCTTCCCCTCCAAGATTAGGGCGAGGTCAGGCCAGGAGACAATTGAGGTTATGACCCAAGTGCAAACCTGCTAGCTACAGCAACTTCTCTTCCTTGTCCCCTACTGCAGCCCATCATGAAAAATAAGCTTTTGCTATGAACCCACTGACTAGTCACAGCTGGCAGCAAAACGCATTCACCAGAAGCATGGTGGGTAGCAGGAAGTTTTTCTGTTTTAACTGGTGGTTATTCCAATTGAGTGAAATACAGATAACCCACCTTTTTTAGCTCTTTTGTTTATCTACCTGTATTTACCTCACCTGCTGGCTTCGTTGTCCAGAATTGCAGCAGGCCTTACGTGCTCCAATATTTCACTACACACTGGAAACCTTGAAAGCAGTGGAGCAGAACTGGGGGCATGGAGCTAATGGTGCCAGAGCCCAGTGACACTAAGAGTCCATTTGCAAGACAGAGAAAAAAATGGTATTTGGGTATTCTTGAGGGTCTAACACCCAGCATCACCTATGGTGCACAGAACATGTACTCGAAGGCCATTTTCTCCTCTGTAAGCAATCTGTAAAGAGATGGGCAGTCTAGTCTGATATTTCCCAGGGCACTGTAAGGACTTACTAAGTTCCAATTTTACTAGTTGGACTGACTCTTCTTCTAGTGTGGGGAAAATATCTGTAAAATGGAGCTGGTCTTTAAAACAGCAACACAGTGCTTTGAGACATGCAGCTGAACAACATCTAGTATTACTACTCACATATCACAGGAGAACCAGAGGGGGACAGAAGAGAGTGTAATGCTTTTAAAACATATGGAAAACATTATCTGAATAGCAAAAATGTGACATAAATCTATACACACATACTTATGGCTCAGATTTGAACTCTCCATAGCCCTTGCTAGACAAGTAGGGATAATGATTCTTTTATTCATAATGCATTGAAAGAGAGTCCCACTCATATTTTCACACGCCCCAGCAGTCAGTCTCTCTGCTTTTATTTACAGCTAAAAGTCCTGGACAGAGTCATGGCAAAGAGGAAAAAGGAAAAGCAACTGGCAGGTCTCAGCTGATGCAAAGTACTGTCTGACATTTTTCAAAGGACAATCAATTGGAAAGGACTTGCTGCTAATCAATGTGAAACAGATACATGTCAAATTCCCACAGAGCATGCTGCAATGTGAAGCAGCTTCTTAGAGCAGCAGGTTTTTTGTGAAGGGAGCTTGGACAGGTAGTTTTTCTCTTAGGCCTGCATTCCTGACAGCTGCTTAGTACCTTTTTCTCAGACTTGTTACATTCATGTCAAGATACATAAATGCCTTCTCTTTTTTGCTCCTTAACTACTGTACAATCTTTCAATTTTTTAAGCAAAGAAAGATAGAAACCATATTTTCCATCATCTATAGCAGAAGCTGGAGTTTTTTCTGTACAAGGAAATGGCTTCTTATTATCTGAAGATGACATCTCTATTTTACAGTAAAAGCCTCCATCCTTTTCTTTTTTCTGTTCTTTTTACTCCCCCCCATCTCAAAGCTGAACTTATCGAATAGCTTGCAAAGAAAAGTAATAAAAGGAAGATGGCTTTGCTCTGTTTCCTGGCGACCAACACCACTGAGACCCCTGGTAGCATTATGCTGGCTAATTCAAGACAGAAACAAGCTCCGTTGCAGTTAAGTGGCAAGAGAGGATGCAGCACTAACCTTGGCTCAGAAAATCCTTGCCAGAGCTGCCTGCTCTTCATGGTAGAATTCACAGTAATAGAGGAATCTGTTTTGAATATGAGAAATTATGATCCATGCATGTTTATTTGCCTTTGGGGGGGGGAATTTCCTCCACTAAGCTTAACCATGTTGGCTCTTGCATTACCCTCTTTATCTGTAAAAGCATTTAACAAAATGTCATGGGTTCACTTGTTCTAAAAAAACTAAACACGGAGTTTTCCCTTCCCCCTGCCCCACTGCGTGGGAGGGATGTTTGAATGGGCAGGCTGGTTTTGCCTTGGGTATTTGACTGACACAAAAGAACTGGCCAGTAGATTGACATTCCAGGCTAATGGCCTGGGGAGGGGCTCGGAGACTCTTTGGTTTGTTTTTTTGTTTTGTTTTGTTGCCCCCCGCCCCCCCCCGCCTCGCGGAGTCGGGGGAGCGAGGCACAGGTCGCGGTTGCGGGAACTGAAAAGCTGAAAAGCGTGGAGGCTCCTTTGTTCTCAGCCTGGCTTGCTTGTTT
>VXAY01001702.1:2312344-2336257 GCA_013399855.1 Oxyruncus cristatus
CCGAGGCCTCCACGTGGTGACCGCCAGAGCCCAACAGCGCCCCCTGTCGGCCAACCCCGAGCACTGCGGGCTCTGCACCTCCAGAGATCCAACAGCGCCCCCTGCTGGCTGTGGTTAGAACTGCACCAAACAGCACAAACGGAACTGTTCACTTTTCACTGAACAGGATTTTTGGGTATAGGATTCTTGTTCGGTTGGGGTTTTGTTTTGTGTTCTTTTGTTGTTCTGCCAATACACATATTTCCTTTAATAAAGGGCTGTTATTTTTCCTTTCTCCACACTTTCTCAATTGGAGCCTCTTAATTTCAGATTTACAATTGCTTAGAGGGAGGAGTTTTGGTCTTCCTCATAACTCAAGCCTCCTTAGCAAAACACTGTTGTCTCATTAAACTGAGACACAAAACTCTATTGATGCAGGTCTACTACAAGAGGACAAACTGTGGCTCCCAGAGAAAGCTGGGTACGTCTTCTTTCCAGTTACCTCAAAACGGCCTCTGCCCTTTTCCCAAATAATGTAGCCCCGAGAGTGGGGAAAAGTCCTTGTACCAATAACATGGTACTTGAAGAGAGAGAAAGGACTTCAAAAGTGGCACTTACTCCCCAAGAATACCAAGGGGATGGCAGTTTGTGTCAGCCTGTGGTAATGAAGAAGGTCATATAGGTCTGGGCTACTTTGGAGGCCTGACAGAAGGAGGAGATCAAGGAGCAGTGATGGGAATTGATTTCCTCGTTCAGACGCGAGGTGCCTCTAAATCACTACAGAACACTGCAGACTGGCAAGGGCTCCTGGTGGCTCCTCATTACAGAGACTCCCTCTGCCTGTGCAATAGACCCAGTTTCTCAAAAGCATTTAGACACAAGGCCAAGGCAATGAGGTACTTACTTCTCAAGGCTAACCACATTGCCTTCACTGAAAAACTCCCATCAAAACCATGTTACGGATAGTGCAGAGTTCAGACATTCCCTAAGGAGCCAGAGCAATAGAAATGCAACAGGAAGAGAGCTTCCCATCCTTGCCATTACTGAATACCAAATAGAGGAAAATGCAAGAAGCCCACAGGGATGTGTTGTCTTCAGGCCTGTCAGTCACAAATGTGACAGCTGGGACCTTTAAAGACTGTCAAAGGAGGAAAACCAAATGCCAAGTCTGTCAGCAGCATAATTAACATGTCATATATGATCTGCTGAAAAATGCAGCACTTACTGCACCTCCAACAGACAGGCTATCAAAAATGCTGCTCAGACAGTAATTCCTGCACCTTGCAATAATGTCTAAGTTACTGAAAAATCAAGAAAAACACAAACTGTAGTGTTTGGAAAAACAGAAATCAGTTTGTCGCCAATGGGGGAAGGCAAGCTAATCTGCCACAGGGGCTGCTGCTACTCCCACTGCAGAGGACTGTCTCTGGAAACACGTACCCAGACATCCTCTTACAGAAGCACAGCTGTTTCACATGGGCAAAACGCATGAAACAAAAAGGACAGAGGTAAGGTCTGCAGGGAATTCATATGCCAAGACAGGTTTGGGGACCCCAGCAGTGTGAGTGTGCTCCTCACTAACCTGAAAGGACCATTTTGAGGCAGGTGGCACAAAGCGCCAGGTGAAAGGGAAGATTTCTCCCTCCATCTCTGGCAGCGTATCTTGGACAAGCTTACAAGTGTGAAGTGATGAGCAACAGAAAGAAAAATCCCATGTTGTGAAACCCAGTCCATACAGAGAGGCATTGCAATTCTTTCCCTCCACAGACAAAATGGATGTGCGTGGTTAAGTGAAGGAGGGTCCTGGTTAAGAGAAAACACTTGGAGCAATCTAGATGAATGCTCATGTTGAGAAAAACCTACGTGTTTTTGAAAAAATGTAGATCTGTAGCCGTCATGACTGACCAACATGACCAAGCTGAGGACAGCATCTGAACCCATTATTCAAACATACCTGAGCAAACTTGCTATCACATTGCTTAGGAGTACAGTATTGCTGCTAGCATGGACTCTTCCACAGCTGATCTCTGACACACAGATCAGGAAAAGCACTGGAAAGGAAAACTCAGAGGGTGAGGTCCAGTGTTATTGTAAGGAATGATGGACTCGTAAGGACTGGGTGATACAGAGGGAAAGAAGAGAGAAGGCAGGCATGCAGAAAAAGGAAAAAAAGGGCTTCAAAAGTGGTAAGTCTGGTAAAACAGTAAATTTTTACAGAATGTAGCAATTAGCAATGAAGACATACAAGGAAGTTTTATCTATAGACTGATAGAAAATTTAAAATCATAATAATATAAAAATAATCTATGCACAATATATCACGACTTCTCTTTCAGACTGACTTAAAATGATGCAAGGTAAGGATATCTTACAAATAGCAAAGAATCTTAGTTTATAAAATATTTGTAAAGTAAGTTTTCCTTGCCAATTCCTATTTCTGAACAAGTGATTTGGAAAGAAACCTCTTCAGTGATACCTCTGGCTCTTTAACAATAGAGAGCCCGTAGACCAATTCTTGTCTCAACATTATTTTCTTGACTCAACTAACAGAAAAGACCCTAACCCTGTGGTCAGCCAATCAGTTCCATTAAACAAACCAGTTTTATCAGGAGTTCCTACATCAGAACAAAGGGAGAAAAAACAAAGCAAAACAAAGATTTGAGATGGACACCTTATACTCCCGATGACTGAAAAGTAGGTTCTGAGCCATGCAAAGAGCTCTCAACACCCTGATCAGATGGAGACAGGATATAGCACTATCTGAACACATACTTACAACGCTTTGGAGAGAAATAGTTATATCCAAGCTGCTGCTGTAGGCAGGAGGTTCTTGCTGAGATTATAATCAGCTATGTGAATGAGCACAGAGAAAAACCACATTTGGCTAGATGAGTTTTTGTTAAGACCTGCCAGTGATACAGGAAAGAAATAAAATTGCTCTTATAATGAAAATGGTCTCATCTGCAGCTCTGTGATAAGTAGTATTTATCATGAATCTTTGATTCCTCATGCTGCTATTGCAGTTCCTCTGGGATGACATTAATGTACCATTTCTCCACGGCTCCTACTTATCTCAACCAGTCTCTGCTACAAACAGGATTTTCACCCCTGGCCTGTGGAATTTCTTGAATTATCTGATAAGGGGCAGTTTCAGCCATGATCACAGCAGGTCCAGGATTCTGCCCAAACATTATAATAAAATGTGGGTCAACTGCGCTATACGCAGTACTGTGAAGTAAGATAAGGGTTTTACTGAAACTTCTTTACAGAGACATATAAAAGTTGATAAGAGCTTCATCATTTAGTAGAAGCACACTCATCTCATGCAATCAAAATCATGAGAAGTGATTTTACAGAAAAGAGTATGTATTTTTAAAAAGTTGTATTTAACTAAGGTCTAGCACCAGACAAAAAATGTGACTATTTAAGAAACTGAGACAGCAGCACATTTTAAAAAACAACAGTAATAATTAACACACACTAGCTTATATTTTCAAAGCATTTTATAAACACATATATTAATTAAGCCTCACAACACCCTTGTGAGATAATTAAGCATTATTAGTCCCATGTTAGAGGCAGGGAAACAAGAATGGAGCATGTATGATCTGCTCACCACTACAAGTCAATCCAGGTAAAGAACACCAGATTTTCCATTTTTTTGCCACATGTGCTCTGATCTCTTAAAAGATGCTGGTCTTCAATTTAAATTTGTTTCCTCTCATTCCTTTTAAGACATCTGTACTTATTTCAGTCTGATATGAAAAGGTACTCCCCAAGAGCTATTCACAGAATCACAGAATGGTTTGGGCTGGAAAGAACCCCAAAGATCATCCAGTTCCAACCCCCTGCCATAGGCAGGGACACCTTTCACTAGACCAGGTTGCTCAGAGCTCCATCCAACCTGGTCTTGAGCACTTCTAGAGACAGGGTACCCATAGCTTCTCTCTGGCCAACCTTTGCCAGTGCTTCGCCACCCACACAGTACAGAATTTCTTCCTAATATCTAAGCCTAAACCTACCCTTTTTCAGTTTAAAGCCATTCCTCCTTGTCATACTATTACGTGCTCTTGTAAAAAGTCCCTCTCCAGCTCTCCTGTAGCCCCTTCTAGGTACTGAAAGGCTGCAATAAGGTCTCGCCAGGGACTTCTCTTCTCCAGGCTGAACAACTCTCTCAGCCTGTCTTTACAAGACAGGTGTTCCAGCCCTCTGATCATCTTTGTAGCCCTTCTCTGGACTCACTCTATTATGTTTGGGGCCCCAGAGCTGAACGCAGTACTCCACATGGGTCTCATGAGACCAGAATAGAGGGGAGAATCACCTCCCTTGATCATGCCTCTTTTGTTGCAGCCCAGGACAGGATTGGCTTTCTGGAGAAGTTATCAACACATTCCAGGAACCTCCTGAATTGCTTATGCCCTGCTGTGTTGTCCCTCCAACACATATGGGCATGGCTGAAGTCTCCCATGACAACCAAGGCTTGTGAACACGAGGTTGCTTTTTATAGATGGCTTCATCCACTCAATCTTCCTGGTTGGGTGACCTGTAGCAGACCTCCACCATAACGTCACCCCTCCTTGCCCTCCCTTAATCCTGACCCACAAACTCTCGGTTGACTCCTCATCCATCCCTAGGATGAGCTCCATGCACTCCAGCCAGTCATTGACACAGAAGGTGAGACACCTCCATGCCTGTTCTTCTTAAACAGCCTGTATCCTTCCATTCCAACACTCCAGCCATAGGAGTCATCCCACCCTGTCTCTGTAATGCCAGTAAGATCACAGCCCTGCAGGCATGTGCACACTATTCAAGACAGAAAAGCACAACTAGGAAAGACCATTTTTACAAACTGTGTGTTGCTGGAAGATGTTTACCAAAAGACTTGGCATGGGTATTTCCATACTGCCAGTGTTACTTCTCATCAGGAACCTACCACCAGGAAACTTGCTGAGGCCTATCTGCAATGCTGGTACACCTCAGAATCTGCAAAAAAGTAAGGTTTCTTTGCCAGTTCCAAACAAGAAATCTCTCTCTGGCAGGGGGTCTTCTCTAAGAAGAACTCATATGAGTACAACTGAACTGAAAACAAAGGAAGATTTTTATCAGGAGACTCTAAAGGAGAAGTCAAGGGCAGAAATTTATGACAGAAAATGTGGAAAAGTTTCATATATTGTGCTCCGTGTTGAGAGATGGTCTGCAAGCATCAAGCACCCTGGAGGCTTGAGGAAAATAATTCTCCACAGTCACTTTGAGAAGACAAGTTCCCTTAGTATATCACTCTTGCACTGAACTAGTGAGTGACAGACTAGGATTAAAAATTCCAAACCACCTGAAAGTTCGAGTCAATGGATCTAACTGTCAAATTTAACTCTATAAAAATGTCAGATCTGGCAGATCTACTGCTACCTGTTTGCAAACCCAGGCCCAGGTGTTAGTGAAGACAAAGAGATAAAAATAGTCCTTCCATCTTCAGTTACATATGTTCATTAGACACTATGAGAGTTCAGGGAGTTAGTTTCATGACAGCTCAATCTGAAGATCCTCTCCGTACTTTCGGATCAGCTTCACGTGGTTATGATCCACTGACCATTGCTCTGGGAGGTGCTTGGGCTGCATACTGTCCAAGAAGTGCTGCCGCCAGCGTCTTTCCAACTGCATAAGGGAGCGCAGGCCTCCTTTAGCGAAACACTGCACCACCTTCAGTCCATGTGGCATGTAGCTCTCATTGCAGATCCTGCCAAGACACAAGCAGAGTTTAGTTTCACACATGCCCACTGTCAGACTCTAGATCTGTCTCCAATGAACAGCAAGACACTGAAGATACTTTCAGCTGCAGAGTTTAATTACAGACACATGGTAAGATAACCAAGAGGGAGAGTTTTAAGCTCTGCTTCAATGCCAGACTGCTTTCTGGAACACAGTTACACTGTGAAGCTGGTTTCTCTGAACTGAGAGTGTTCTTCTTTCACAGCAACACGAAACAAAGCTCTTTAGGTCCATTGCAAGCTCCTCAGGATACAGACTGCAAATTTCTCAAGGCAAGAACTATATGACCCTGAGATCCTGCCATTGAATTCTCTGCCTGGATAGATTCTGAGTTGTAATGTTGGCACATTACAAACAACGGTGAGTGTAAGAAGAAAATACTGATTTCATGCAGACAGAGACTAGATACTTGTTAAGAAAAGATATTTGGGGAGGCTTTGAGAAAGTGAAGAATTCCCATATAATTGTCCTTCAACCTCTCTTCCTGATCTGTCCTTCAAAGGAAGTATAAAGTGCTGGAGGGGAAGATGGAGAGCAAGAATAGAAGACTGCTGGAAGAGGAAGGGAAAGAGGGGAAGAAACAAGAGCTGCAGTTCACAGACCACTGCTGGGTCGCGGGGAGAAGCGTGTAAACAAGACCAAACCCCGTAAGAAATGCAATATAAATTACCAAAATCTGACACCTACTGATGGGCTTGTTATACCTGGTTTCCAGACCAGCTGCTTCCTGGAGCATTTCTGGTGTGATTGCCTCTGTGTTAAAGAAGTCCTTGATGCTTTGCAGAAGCTCTGCCCTTCGGGGGTCAGGCAGGCTGTCTGCATTCAGCAGGGCTCGTGCTCCCGAGCGCACTTGCCTGCGCAGAGGGTCCTCCAGCAGACGCACACCTTCCTCGGAGCCTATGGGGGCTCCAAACTCCTCAGCCAGCTGCTGCTTGAGATGGTTGTCATAGTAATTGGAAATGGCGTGGCAGGATGTGCAGAGTAGGAGCACGTCATGGGAGTTGTGGTCCTTCATCTGGATGGGAAAGTGTCTTCGGTATTCGTGAGGAACAACGTTCTTCCTAGAGAAGACAAAACAGACAGTTCATTACATTTGTCTGAAGTTCCTCTTCTTCCTGGCCTAGATGGCGTTAACTAAAAGTCCAGGAAAACAAAGATTACCAGGATCAGGATCTGCAGTACAGCAAGAGATTATTTTTATTCTTTTTATTTGTAGTTGTCTCTACAGGTTTTCTGCATTTCTCTTTTTTCCCTTTTAAAGATTCATCCCTTTCAATCAAAAAGATGCATACTGTAAAAAAAAATAAAGTAATGCTCTACGAAAAGAATATTTCTCAACTAATCAGTAGCAGCTGCAAAGACAAAAATCTCATTCCTTTTGATCTCATGAGTTTCAGGCTCACCTAAACCTTTCAAAAATATATGGGTTAAGTAGCAGAAGGACTAGAACAGCTTCAGAAGGACGAGAACCTTTTCAGAAGAGGATGCCACCTGAACAATGTGTGTCAGCACACTGCTGCCCCCCTCATTCAAACTGCAGCACATATATCTTCCATGAGAGCTTTGCTCTCTCCTAGGATCGATATCACCTTCCACTCAGAGGAAAGGCCAGTCTCTTCACTGTCAAACTTACCCAGTCACATACAACTACAGAGCATCCAAATAGTGACAGCCTATCCAGGACATGAACAAGCATAATGTTTCAGGCCACTAAGCAAGCTATGGATACCAAACTAGATGCAGACCCCAGTTCTATTTTAAAATATGCAGTTTTCCCCTATCCACTAAACAACTCACCGGATATAGGATTCTCGCTTGCCACATACAACACACAGGTTTTCTTTGACTGTCAGATAATAATCAACTTGAGACTCGGGACGTCCTGAAGGCTCAAACCGCAACTTCACCACAAACGGGTCTGTGCTAACTAGCTCTGAAAGGGTAAAGGCAAAGAGAGAATATTCCAAACAATTTTGTATTTGAAAGCTTAAATAACAATGCTACAATGTAAAAGTCATCCTAGCAAATCCCAAACAGTATTTCCAATAAGAGAGGATACAAAACATTCATGCTTCATTATCTAAGAAATGAAGAGGAGAAAGAGAGAGAGAGAGAGAGAAAGAGAGAGAAAGAGAGAGAAAGAGAGAGAAAGAGAGAGAAAGAGAGAGAAAGAGAGAGAAAGAGAGAAAGAGAGAGAGAGAGAGAAAGAGAGAAAGAGACAAAGAGAGAAAGAGACAAAGAGAGAAAGAGACAAAGAGAGAAAGAGAGAAAGAGACAAAGAGAAAGAGACAAAGAGACAAAGAGAGAGAAGCTGTATTTCAAATACCATCTGAAAATCTGGTATGCCTACCTCCAATCCCCTTGTCCAGATACCACTGAGCCTTCTTGCGATCACAAGTGCACAGGGGTTGTCCATCTGGTGCATGCAGGAAGCAGTTGTCATACAGTGGAGATTTTCTATGAAACAATGGCAGCATTACAGGAACTATAATATCATGCCAAAACCAGAGCTCTCTATAGCCATCGGTGCCACACTCCAATTCATGCAGCCTCCTCCAAATCACAGGAGTGCCCCTAAACACACACTTGAGGCTGCTGAGACTGCACAGGCTGCTGCTAAGGGAAGCAGAACATCTATAAACTTACCTAGGGTTCACTAACTCTAAGCTATCTTTGCTCTCCTGCTGCCAACAGAATTGTAACTCTGAACCCTGATTTTCAAGAGATGCCATCAATGATGACAGCCTTTAAAAAAAATACATTAGAAAAAACAAAAGAAAATTGAAGGCACAAAGGATCGTGAGCCAAGAGTAAGCTCAAAGAGAGGGTCAACTTACTGGCAAGGCAGTTTCAAGGATTGGCTGCCTAAGGCTGTATTTTAATGCTCCATTAAGGAAACTTTTCTAAAACTTAGTGTGAATAGCAATTACTTCACTTAGCCAAGAGAAATGCTCCAAAAAGTCTCCAAAAGTTGGGGACTCAAACACGTGAGTCCATGAGAACAACAAAGCTGAGCTGAGGCCCTCAAACACAGGTCCCAACCTGTGGTACGGACAAGAATTTCTGCTGGTGCAGTCTCTGGTGGTTTGCAGCAGTGTGGAAGGGCTCTGTTTTGGAGAAAGTGTTTCCTCACTCTGCCAATCTCCTTCAAACAAAACTGAAGAGTGGACAGGTTGGGCTTAGAGAGAACCTGGGAGGAACTGGCTAGACATGTCACAATACGCTAAGGAGAAGTTTCCTTTCTTCTTACCAGCGAGATTGTACAAGCTCTTGCTTGGTCAGCAGAGCTCTACCAGCTAAAAAGGTTAAATCACAGGCCATATAACATGACAGAAGGATTTCTTCTGAGGTCCATGAGGGGAAAAAAACCAACGAAACAATGATACAGGTGGTCTCTTCCACTGAGCATCAACAGTTCAACTCAGTCACCATGACGATTTAAGTACATGCCAACTCTAAATGAATAAACATTAAAACTAAACAGACTTGAACAGAAAGGAAGAGTGAAAAACAACTTTTGAAACCACATCCAGTGTTACTACAGACCACAGCCACACTGCTGTAAATACTATAAAAAACACTGAGTCTACAGATCTCTCAAGAAGTCAAGCGCAGTTAAAAAAAAATAAATAAACAAATATGGGGAGATCTCAATTTAGCTTGGAAAGCAATTTTGTTTAAATTTTAATCCTCCCATGAGACGCAGTACTCCTGTTTTGCATGACACAGCCTACCAATAAAAAAATAAAAAAAAAACCCTGGAGGGACTTGCTGTGTAAAACAAAATACTGTTAATGACTGCTAATGAAATCAATATTATTGACTACATTAAGATGTCTCCATTGCCAATCCAATAAACTTAAAAAGGAGAAAACAAATACTAAAATGTCTGGCTTTCTTTCCCAATGATAATTACATACAATTTTAGTTCCTATATCCAGTGATAAATTTTATTAGATTGTATCCCAACAAAACCAAACAGACTAGCTCCCCACATCTTCCACTGCACTGATCTTGAAGAGACTTCTCCAACTAGTTTTGAGCTCTCATTAGCAAAAGGCCATAAGAATTTAGGATCCACTCCAAAAAATTACCTGCGAGGACAGTGATCCAGAAACTAGGAACAGCTGCCTCTGCAAGTCCAAAGTAGCACTGTTCCCTCCTGTCTCTCCCAGGCCAACATACAGGGGCTGTGCTCTGTTGCTACCACAGACTGTTCCTTCCTGTGCACTCTGACACCCCACAGAACATGTCCTACCCCCGTTAACCTTAGCTTTCAGCTCTGCTCAGTACTCTGACATCTCTGTGGCCACAGTGACATGGGACAGCAAGTGCAAACAGCAGTCCATGAGGCAGATCCTGATGAAAGGACAAGCTCTATGCAGTTGCTACCTATTCCCTGGAGGAGAAAAGGCACAGCTGTTTGGGCAGCAGAATCATAGAATATGCTGAGTTGGAAGGGACACATCAGGATCGTCAAGTCCAACTCCTAGCCCTGTGCAGGATACTCCAGGAATAACACCTCTTGCTGGGACTCTGCTCTTTGGCTAATGCTTCCACAGGAGAAGGAAGGATAGAAGTGGAAGACAACACTTTAACTTGCTCATGACCTAGTACAGATCCAAGTGCTGCCCCGCTTCTAATACCACCTAGAGAGAACTGAGAAAGACAGAAACAGGGTCTGGCTCCCATGCCTGTTAGGTCCTGCATTTCCTTTCCTAGCTCATGTTATCCACTTTATTTAATGAATAGAGCAGGAGGCAACATTCAAAGTTTTCTATCTGTGCTGCAAAGAGTAAAGTGTGCTCATATACTTACCGTGCAGAATATCCCACACCCAGAGGCTTTCGCTTCTGCCTCCGTGGATCTCTCACTTGATGATTGCCAGAGGGCTGGCCATTCACCCAAGATTTCCGATTCTTTGTTTTCTGAGGGGAGTGTCCATCTCCACTCTTCTCCTCTCCTGTGCTGCCACTCTTTTTTCCTCTAAATGGGACATCCACCAAGCCCCGGCATTTACCCAATGCTTTTTCCCAAGCAGCGACAGATTTTTCACCTTCAGATGTGGCAGGGAGGCCAGCAAATCCCAGCAAATGGAGGAACAGAGCCACTGAGACCTGGGCATCCCTAGCAGCATAGAGAACCTGCAGAAAAGCACACATATCTAGATATGGACAAACAGCAAATACTCCCAAACATTATAAGTCTTCACCACTTTGTACAGTAAAGCAGAAGCTGCATTTATTTCCTTTTGAAGTTCAAAGTTTTGCCAGTTGAGTGGCATTTTCATAACATCACCACACCCCACATTTTTAGGGTCAGTCAGACTTGAAGTACTCATGGGTGCCCCCAGGAACTGCAAGGGAGTGAAAAAATTCAGGTCAGCCAGGCCCTAAAACACGTTCCTACGCCACCAAGCCCTCCCTAACTAGTAAGAAGTTCCCTTTTGACATACTGGCTACGAATATTCAGCGTGATTCTTTGTCCTGTCACTCCCTCTACCGGTCACTGATACCACAGACATCTGCAGCTTGACTAAAGAAACTGAGCAATCAGGGAAACCATAATGCTCTACAGAAGGTTTCCCGTGTCCTTCAAATACTGCACTGGCTGCTACAGAATGAAGAAAAGAAAGTAGTAAAAAGGTGAGGTTTTGGAAACACTTCTTCAAGGGATCTTGCCTTATAGATCTTTCAGGACTAAAGGAAAACAACAGTCAAGTATCCAGGGAGAACAGTAGAAAATGATCTTCAAGGAAAAGGAGGGAAATGCAGGCAGAGAGTCTGAAATTAACTTTAGACCACAGTCACACATAAGGTTTTGAGGCAGAACTTGAAGACGTTCAGATCTCCCTGTTGTAAAGCCTCTTTTCTACTAAGGTTACTTTTCCTCCCAAAACACCAAGTTGAAGTGAAAGACACACCTGATCTTGTGCCAGTTCTTCCGCCTCCCAGTTGCTGCAACGCACATGAGGAGATTTGTCAAGCGGACAGTTTAGGACTTTTTCAGCTAAAGACTTAAGGCTAAGGCAGTTGTGAAGTAGATCCTTCCTTCAGTTTAACAAAGAAAGTGAAACAAACATATTAAAAATAAAAGTATACACTCATGCAAATTCAGATGGCCTCATAGACTCTGAACCTGCCAGAGCATAATGCATATGATGCATGACTCCCAAACAGCACACAGCTTCCTGTCAACTTTAAAGGCCCTCTCCCTCCCCTCCATTAAAATGTCCTTTCTAGATTTATCTTGTGTCTGCAATATGCAAAACAGTCAAGGCTGGGAGTTGGTAACATTTAAGGCTGAAGTGTTTGCCTCTGAAATACTCACTTCTGAACTAAAGAGTTCCATCATAAAGTGATAGACTGCCTGCCCTAAGGATTCACGAGGAACCACAGAGCCAGGAATGACTCAGAGGAATCCTAGCCACTAGAGACAAGAAGTCCATCCTCAGTGATAAAAAGGCACCATCAGGTCAGCAAACCCATGGCCCAGATTACTAACACCGCCCCTAGAAATACATATAACTGTACATGAAGAATATACATAAGTAAAACTTTTTGTTTTAAGAAGAATGAAGAATAAGAAAATGGCATCATAATTGTAACCTTTCCATATAAGCATTTTTATTAAAAGAGAAAATTAGAACTGGTTTATTTAGTAATTTTTCAAGAAATCTTGGAATTCAGCAGTTACATGCTCTGGGCACATTTAGCCCATACTTCTAGGCATTCAAACATCTGACACAGTGATCACTCTCACTGCATTACATCACTGTGCTTGGACTTCTTAAAAGCTGAAGCATGATACTCAGAAAAGTGCATAAGAGTATTGCACGAGAAGACTAACAGACACAATTAGCAAATGAAATCCTCATGAAGATTTCATTTCCATTAAGACCACAGAATAGAAGCTTGGCATGTTCTTGGGCTGCAGCTGTCAATGTCCATTCTCTAAAGTCACCCTGAGAACTCCAGATCTACCAGACTGATATCATTCAGCATATGCAAATTACTTTAAAAATATTTCCAACTCAAATGATACGTCCAAGAGAGCTGCCCCTGTCTTCGGGCACTTACCGCTGTCTCATGGCTAAATAGCGGAGATCCACACTCCCTTTGACTGGAAGGCCATAATCATGAACTAGCTTGCAAGCATCTTCCCAGCATCCTACCCCAACTTTCAACACAGTACTATCTGCCATGATGTCCAACAGGGTCTTTGGAAGAGTCTGTCCACTGGCAACAAGCCTGGGCAACCGAACAAGAACGCAGAGGCCACTGGAAGAAGCCATCTGTAGCAGGGAAACAGGATTTGCTCTTCCCTCCACAGATACCTGTAATGAAATAAAAAATGAGGAGCCCAGGTTACAGTATTATTAGTAATGCTGGAGCAAATTGCAAAAGAGGCCACTGAAGACAGGAAATACTTATCAGTCAAGTGTTGCTACATGTCTCTAAAACTTTACTGCAAATTATGTGATCTGTTTCACAGTATTACTGTCCCAAGCTACTTCTTGCCACACTCCTACAAGAGGATCTTTCGCCCTTTCACCCTTACCCCTCATAGCTGAGCTGGTAAAAGAAAGCAGACACATTTCTTAATCTGCATCAGCACAAAGCCACCCACTACATATATAAGTGTTTATGGCAAATTCCTTGTGTAACTGTGGCTTATAGTAATGACTGGGGTGAATACATTTCCATACAAAACAATGGCAAAGGCAGGCTTTATAAATGGCTTAAAGCCTGTTTTGAAAGATCAGACATGCAAATGTACAAGCAAAAGAGGAACTTTTGTGCCAGTGAGGTTTACCTACCTATCAGTATGATCCTTCTTTTGGGATTTATTATACTTAAGATATTGTTTCTTAAAAATGTGGCCGGATTTAAAATAGCGTAAACCCAAGCTACTTCTAGTAATTCACCTTTAAAGAGCTATTACACAAAACACATAATGCTATATTTAGCCATACAATTATCACTATATTTAGTAAAGTCGATTTACCACATGAGCTCAGTAAATAGTGAATTAAAAACATAGCCTACTTAAAGGTAAGAGCAATCAAAATTAGCAGCTGTTTCACTGCTGTCAGGACAGACAATCCCACAGGCAGTTTCAACAGTCCGAGAAGATCCATTTAAACAAAGGAATCACCCCACCCTCACCGTTGCAATTTGCAATCTAAAGGAGAGGCGCTTCTTAATCACTCACCCACTCACAATCAATTCCAAGCACCGGCCACTTCTCCAGCTCCTTCTTCAGCAATGGTTCAACACGATCCCACTCTTCCTGCTCTGAAACTATCACTATGTCTGCACCAAGGGTCCTCTCTACCCAGGAAAAGGTGGGAGATCTGAAGAAGGAAAGCACCTCCTTATCCTCTGTCTTAATGCATTTCTCATCTCCCGACTTTATAGTTGCTTCTTCTTGCTGACTACTGTGGCATGCTTTTCCTTTCCGACGTTGGGTTGCTTTCCACAAAACCAGGCCTCCCACTGCAACACCCAGCAGGGTCGCCAAAGTTATTGTCACTGCTGTTTGCTTGAGCATTTTTTTTTAAATTTCCTTTTCTACCCCTTCACTTCACCCACACAAAACGGCATTGTAGGATTTCATCACAGCCTGCAAAGAAAAATGAGAGCTGGAAATAAAGGACAACTTAATGAGATGTGTTTAGAGATATTAAATACATGCAATGGTATAAATAGCAAGGTTCAAGCCACAAATTGTGATCCTGACAAAAGAAGGACCCACTTAGACTGGAGGATCTGGGGACAGACCACTGCAGTGGTGGATTGTGCAATAACAGGAGACTGAATGCTGCTGTTGACTATACCATGGAAAATCTTAAAGGGAATGCATTAATTTATACTGGTGGAACTGGATGCTTCCACAAACTCTGATATTCCAAAAATAAACTAGTCACAGTTATTACCAACATCTTTTAGTTCAGTCTGGAACTCGATCAACCTAAACAAGGGCAAGATGGAATTGCTGCAGAATAAGCATGTCAGTTCATGCACTAGTAAACAATAGGCATTTGTCCATTACATTCACATCCATACTAGGGTCAAATGGCTCTTCGCATTGAAAAGCCCTAAAGAAGCAGCATCTATTTATAACACAGCTTCCCCTCTATCATACAAAAGCTTAGTACCCCTTCAGTAAACTGAAATCAATCCTGCCCCTGCATCCCCACTTTGCCAACCCACCGCGTAGTTTCTAAAGGGCTGCCCTGACGCGCTCTTCCACACAAGCCGAAGTTCTGGTGTCGGTTCTGCTACAGCCCTGCAGAACCGCTGTCAGCATCCCGATCGCGGGCCGGGCAGCCCGTGCAGATCCCCCATCCCGCTCGGGCAGGGAAGCCCCGATGAAACAACCCGGTCCCTGCCCCGCCCGGAGGCAGCGGTGCCAAGGCCGGGGGCCCGAGCGGAGCGCTCCCGAGGGCCGGCCCACGGGTCCAGGGCGAAGGCGCTGCCCGCCCTGGACTCAGTTGGCGATACGCCGGGAAGAGGCCCGGACGCCGCTCCGGCACGGAGGGAGCAGGCGGGAGGCCGCGGGTGCACCGGACGGCGCACCGGGGCACCTGCGGGCGCGGCCGTCCCCGCGACGCGCGAAGCAGCCTCTCCCCCCGCGCCCCCACCGACCCGCTCGCTGCCTCCGTCCCGCGGAACGGCTGCGTCCGGCGGCAGGAACCCCCCGCGGGGCAGTCGCCACACGCACCGGGAGGCTTAGAGAGGCGGACGCTTCCTCCGCGCCGGCAGTGCGGGCGGGCGGCGGGCGCCGCCATGTTGTACGGCAGCCGGTGTCGGGGCGGCTCTGCGCCCGGACGGGCATCGGCGTGGCTTCGGCCGGGGCAGCGAGCACTGCAAAAATACTGAAAAGCGAGCTCTTTTTGGGAGAGTTTTGAAGTGAAAAGAGCGGCTTGTTGTCTGCGATTAGGAGGGCTCGAGGAGCGAGCCGCAGCGGGGCTGTGGAAGCCACCCGACCCGGAGGACCGGGGAGCCCCTGGGGCAGGAGGGACCAGAGCGAATGGGAAGTAAAGAACAAAGGCAGCCAGGAAAATAAATAGTAGTGCGTAGCCACCTCCAAGTGGCACGCTGGAAGAAAACAAAGGGGGGGAAATTCGAGCGGTAAGTATTAAGAAGTTAACAGAGGAATAATCGCGGCAATTGTTCCTCCCTTGTGTGTGTAAAAATATGAACGTTAGAAGCGTGACACTGCAAAACACGAACAATGAGTATTCAGGAAGCTGCTATGTTCAAGGTTACGATCATTAAGTTTTTAGACCATCATTGTCAAAAAGCAAACACGTTTCCAGACCAAATTCTGTTGCAAATTAAAGGATTTGAGCACCCAATTTCTTCCAATTCCTTTACAATTCTAAATATTCCCCAATTTTTGTGCTGTTAGAATTCCCAGCAAGCTGTGTCTGTTTGATGTAGTCAATAAACCCTCAAGAAAGATTGCTTTAACAATTGCCAGCATCAAGTGTTGCTTTGTTTTAACTTTGCCACTTGTAATCATCAGGGTAGGAGGATCTCCCTAGCAAAGACTTGGCTTTGAGCAGATGCATTGTCCAAGGAGTGCAACAAAGCAGCTAATGGCTGCTAATCAGGAAAAATCTTTGTAGAAGCAGTATTTTTTTGCCATTTGTAAGTGAATGCTCAATCTTTATTGTCCCCCTTCTTATTTCTTAACTCAGGAATCTGTATGGACCTATTGATAGCACAAAAGGAACACAGGTGATTTCCAGAAGAGCACTTTTCTAAGCAAATAAGGCCCTCTACTTAATCAGAAAGAAAATGACAAGGCCATTAAAGGTTGATCAGCAACTGTTCTAAGGACCTGCTCTAAGCCAACATGGTGTGACCATGTCAGGTCTCACTGGTGGTGGGGTCACACCAGTGGATTTTGTTTTCCATTGACTTGCATCTGTATTTTGAATGTGCAAATGCTTTATACCTCAGAGTTACAGCTTCTGTATAATAAGTGTTTCTGCAAAGCATCTCAGTCTGGCTCTACAGTGAAGAGATTTTAATCCATTTTTTATATTAATCCACTGGGGGTTACAAAGCATTGCAATCTCACACATCTTGTCACTGTTTCATTCTCCTTTACGGGGAAGGTCTGCATCTGCCTCACAGTCACAACCCGGCCACAGCCTCTCCACTTATCCCCTATGCTCCAATGCACCAGACACAGCTGACCAGCTGAAATGGAGGTCACCATGCAGGAGCCAGCACTACTCTGAACTCCTCACACAACTTTTGCTCAGAAGAAAAGTGCATCACGTGCATGGTCAGGAGAGACAACTAGAGGGGTCTGGCTGCATAGACACATTCTGCCTCCTTCTTACCCTCTCTCTTCCCTTCACACCTCCCACCCCCAAAGGTATAATGCTCTGTTCTATTTGTTTATTGTAGTCTAGCATAAACCTGGGTGGCCACTTGGAAGGATAGTCCCACATTTCCTGTTGTACCTGTGATTTGACTGCTCCTTGCTCCATTACCCACAGTTCTGTAATCATGGGTCAGAGAATCTGAGAACTGATTTGGCTATAAATGAGTTCAAGGGAAAAAGGTAACACCTGGGGACACAACAGACTTGTTTAAGGCCCAGGTGACTGGAAAGAGACCTAAGAAGATGGTTTGTCTGGGCTCCAGGATGCAGCTCCCTTATTGTGGGGCATTCTTAAGAGAACTCTCTCAAAGCTCAAGATGAGCTCAGAATACCAAACAAATCTGCAAAGATTGTTCATAGCTGGACCCATTTTAAATAAACTGGCATCCACACAAAGAGTCAAAATAGGCCAGTTTTTCCTTTTACAAATTTTTTACTTTAGTTTCTAAAGTAATAGAAGTTTAAGTGTAAAGTTACAATAGAGAAAAAAGCAATGAAATACCGCAACATTTATTACATAATAAAAATCTCAAAGAGAAGATGCTAGCTTTTCTCAAAGTAACGGGACTGTATCCCTGGTTGCATATAAGGCTGTTATTTTTCAAGTCATCACTGGTACTAGAGAGTCCTGTAAACCACAAGTATCTTTAACATCTTGTCTTGCTACCTACATAGCCATTTATTCAGGTATAAAGATTAAATTAAAAATAAATGAAAGCAACTGATGCATGAGTGCACTCTGGCAAAAAAACCCAACAAGTTCCCAATGCCTGATGGGGACATTGCTGAGAGAAGGTAACCAAGTGAGTAAATGCCAACTGCTGGCTTAGCCTTTCATATAAGAAATCTGTTACAGCAGGTAACTGAAAGCCTTTACATGGTAAATAGCAAGATTTACTTTTCTGTAGCATGATCTGAGATCTCTGCAGAGGTCTCTGTCAAAAGACACAATTTTAGCCTGATTCCCTAAGGAAAGAAGGCTAATGCTATTACGCTGTCTGTTGGTGTTTCTGTCTGTGAGTCCCATTATTTCTCCCACTTTCCTTGCCAAGAAAGCATGTTTAAACCACTGCTCAATTCCATCTAAATTTGTACAAAAGTAAGTTACGTGAAATGAAAAGCCAAATCGATAAAACAGGTCCTAATAAAACTGTCACTGATAAAATGACAAGCACGTGCAGACACTGCATATACATGTGAGAATCGACACAGCAGTGGCACATCAGAACGAGTCCATAGGAAACCAGGCTTCACTTGTTCTGCTGATCACAGAAAAAGAATTATTTTTATAATTATATTAGCTCATCCTTTAGGAGGGAGAAGACTAGAGTAAATGACTCAGTGTTCAAAGGAAAATCAATGATTGTGGAATATCAAAGGAAAGAGGCTCCAGTCAAGACTAAATTGCTGGTAGCAGACAATGAGCAGAAAGCTTCGTGTAGTCCCCAGTAGCTCATTAATAACACTCTCTTTGGGGCCCCATCCCAAGCTACAAAAGAAAACCAAACTCACATTTCAACTCCTACTGTGATTTATCTTCCTCCTGTTGATGCTAGTAACCCCATGCCTACATAGCAGACAAGCCATTTTGAGCAGGGGTTGTTTTGAGAGGGTTGATAGTGCGGAGGCAGTAGGATTTCTTCTTTCCTCAAGAAGTCAGAATGAGATCAGTTTCAATGAACTGTGAAGCCACATCCTACAGGTGGAGTTTCACAGTGCAACAAGGTGGATAAAAGGTTTAGCTTCTGTTGAAAAGGCAGTTCTGCTTCCCTCTTCTACCTGCTGGCATTCTTCTACAGCCTCACTTCTGCAAACACTGGTGCCAGTTTGATTCAAGGAATTAAGCGAGCAGAAAGCTAGCACACCAAAAAATGGAGATTTCTCCTGGTTTAACTCCTTGTAGTAACTCGCCATACAGCCAGATCTCAGTGAAGCTACATCCTAAGCCAAAAGATGAGTCAGTGGTTGCTCACTGCAGGGATCTGCCAAAGTTTGCAGGGTTCGCAAAGAATTTGAAAAAAACACTCTCAGAGGTATGTAAGCTGCCAGATCCCACAAGGATGAGTTGTATGAACATCGATCATCATCAATGTATTTTTTCCTTAATTGCCAACTCTTTTCACTTATGTAGAAGCTGAGAGGAATTTCACAATTCCATTTCTTGAAGAGCACTTAACTTACCCCAGTGCTTCAGTCCAGAAGGCACGTTCAGCCAGCCTCACAGTTTATGGCTGCTAAAAGTACGACATCCCCCCGCTCCCAAAACTCAGCTCTCATCTGGGCACTCCAGACTAGCCTGTGCTGATTTAGCATTCATTTGGGACACTTTCATGAGTCAAATAAACATCTGAGAGAACAATCCTTGTTCTTCCTATCTTTCTGATCCATGAAATTAGTAAGCAAAAGGAAAAAAGCCCAGAAGCCATCACATTTTCACTAGAAGGAATAACACAAGGAAAATTATTTTTAAAAAATGGTATGACTAAAATATGATATAGCCTTCTTGGTTTACTCTCCATTTGTTTCTATTTCCCCTCAAAAAAAAAAAAGTATAAATAAATTAATAAAAGCCTTGACTCTGCTCCACTTTCCTAATTGTGTGCTCGCTCTTTCTGACTCACTCCATAGACATCCAACTATCAGTGTCCAAACTTCTGAGTTTCCACTCCAGATTAACCGAAGCCATTCAAAAGTTCAACAGAACTCCAAAAAATGTATTTAAAGCTCATTCTCTCTGATCTGACACAGTTGACCATGCTTCACTTAAATACTTTTTACCTGTTTAAGCCTTCCTTCCAAGTGTGACAGCCTCTCAGAGAGCTGCATCCTTGGTTTTCTCCTTTTATGCTCTCATATTATCTCTGAGTTATCTCATCTGAAATACAAATAAATTAATATCTCTCTGCAGATGATTTATGGATCTGCTCCTTTCCCCAGAGCTATCTCTCTCTATCCAAACTTAAATCATAGTCTTTTTCTGTCTTCTGTGGATAACTAGCAGGAAGTTAGAGCTCAGCAGAGCTAGAACTCTTCCCTGAAAGCCCTCTTATTATCTTCATTGTGTGTATCTGTGCTATTGTGGATAGCATTTACCTGCCACTCAAGTTTGTTTGTCAACTGTAAGGTCTGACTGAAACCCCTGTAGATCCTAGCACCCAGAATACATCTATATGGCAGCTCCAAGACAAAGTCCTTTGATCCATCCATGCAACTAAGACCCTTGTTTAGTTGTCTTGCTGACATAGAGTGCCCTGATACCTCTCCCTCCAGCATTAACCAACACAGCTCGTAACACAACAGCTATGGACTACTCTAAACTCCATGACCTGACAATAGAGTAAAGCTGACTGTAGGCCTCCTATTAATAATAAAAATATACCACAGCCATCAAATGGAAATGACTAATGGAATTTAACTCATTCTGCCAATTTGAATTTGTTCAGAAAAAATGTTGAAGGGATAACTTTGTACCAGCAGATATTAAACCCAGATCAGTTATTGTCAATCCTTCCAGAAGCAGAACAAAAACTCTGTAGCATGGACAGAAGCTAATGTGAAAGCAATGTGGCACCATGTCCATACCTGATCCAGATCAATTTAGTACTCCTGGGAGACTGGACTGTGCACAGCCTTGGAATAAGCACCTCTGAAACTGCAAACCAAGATTGTTTAGGTAGATCATTACACTACATCACTTCCATATTTGAAGCATTCTCCTAGTTCCCTCTTTGGTATTGCATCAAACATTATTTACTTACCTTCATTTCCAAGGGCATCTACAACAAGTCTACAGTCCTGTTCATTACCTCCCATTTCCTTTCCAGCTGAGTCCTCCCCTCTACTGCCTCTTTCTTGAAATTCCAAACAAAACATTTTTTTTGTACTTTATTTCATGCTGGTTTTGAGGTAGGGAGATGACTATAATCATCTACAGAATTAGGCCACTCAAGCAAAGCGTACAAACAGACCCTGACTTCCTCTGCCCATTGAGTCTGTCCAGGCTCAATCCAGTTTAGTCTGTACCATTCAGTCTCAGTATAGCACCCCACATGCTAACACATCCCACAGAATAGCAACTTGATGAACTTAGATCTGTTTGACTAACTACTATCAGTGCCTTGATTCCATTCCAAGCTGCAGAAGGTTCTGACTAAAGTAGACAAAGATACTTCATTGGTGCTGCTTCGGGATGACTCAGGACAACAGTGTATGTGTTCTGGAGAGTAACAGCACTCTGGCATTTTCAAAGGAAGATGTTACCAGTATAGACTATGATAATTTCCTTAGGTGTTATATTCAAAATTAATTCAAACAAAGGAATTGGAGAGTGAAAAGAATGTTTACCAATTTGGTTTTAAAACTGATATGGTCATGTGCGAAAATATTGCATTGAGCAGTACAGAATGGCAATCTGCTATTATTTTTCTTTCAAATTCTGTCAACATATCTTCTTTCTGATATCTGCTTACAAATGTGATTAAAAAAAACCCAAACCAAAACCAAACAAAATTCAGTTAAATTTTCCCTAAAAATTCTGGCCCTGAGAGTTTATGAAATAATTTTTTTAACATGTAAGTACACAGCTTTCCTAGAGACTGGATCCAGAACACAGAGAAAAAACACCAGAGATTTTATTGTGTTATTTCAATACAGAAACCAAAGATATCCAAAGATATTCAACCTGAACAATACTTTAGAAAAGGGGAAAAAATGAACCATGTGTTGGGAATTCAGAAGTGAGCAACAGTTTCTGATATAATTGTAATGACACAGAATTTCATGGCATGCAGGCAGAAGAGCTATAAAAAATGATTTTATAGCAGTGCAATTTACCTGTGTCTGGGGCTAAAGTAATAAATACAAACCATGATGGACAAGGTCTTTGACTTTCTATATTGAGGGTTGCTAGACGTGATACATAGCAATAGTTGGCCATCAACAACTGTAAATAGAAAAAGCCTTTTGTATAGTTCAGATGTAGAAGAGATTACCTGTCCTCTGTCTTTACGTGTGAAACATTTTTAATTATTAATATTAACATTATTAATGTTTGTAATTACTTACATTCTCTCCCCTCCCTCCCAGTAGTTAGAAGGAAAATGTTTTATTTACTTTTGTTATGTATTAAAAGTCAGGCTATAGTGTTGTCAAGTAAAAAGCATGGTTTATAGGATTTCATGTTCTTTCTGTAATCTTAATGAACAAGAAACCCCAAGCACTTAACTGACTTTCTGTAATGAAATAATTTCAATTTCTGTGGAAAAGCTGTCACTGGAACATGGCAGAAGTCTAACAGTACTCAGTAATGTTGCCATATCACAGTTTATGTCAGGAAGGGTTTTTCTGTTTGCTTGTATTAAAGGTTAGAGATTCCTAATTCCCAGCCGGTGCAGTGCCACACAAAGATGGCCAGAATGTCAGGCTAATTCCTCACCTTCCAAAATCTGTATCTTTCCTAGGTACTGGTTGCCAGTTCACCCATGCTTGTGGGGAAATACAGACCTGAAAGTTTCAAGTTGCTCACTTTGTGTGGAGTGTTCAGTCAGACTCTGCAAGGTGGAACTGGGGGCTCTGTGCAGCACCTCATGGACATCAGTCTTTGAATGACACTCCTGGTGTCTGATGTGGCATCAGATGTTACGTGTGAGGTACAGGGTCCTGTGAAAGACAAATGATATTTTTTTCCCCAGAAACATAAAAGTTGGGATGTTTTTAAACAGTGGACAACACAGAGCAGTTCCACCTATTTAGCTGGCTACCTTTTGAGTTTTAATTGATACTGGAGGGGAAAAGAAGAAAATTCTTCTATACTTCCAACAGTCTTCTGGACTGCAGGGGAGTCTACTCACTTGGGATGGACAAACCCTCCTGTCTTCAGTTTTGCTCGGGAAGGAGCAGAGGAGAGCAAGCAAGAAAACCTCTGGCAGCCCCAAAAAAACTATCATAGAGAAAACAACAACAACAAAAACCCCCTAAAGTAACTGAATTCTAAAGCTGTAATGCTTTGGATTCCGGCAGAAATCATTCAGCATTTACAGAGGACAAGCCCCACTGCAAACCGCACCTGCACTCCGGGTATTTTCCCCTCATTTTCCTCCGGTGCGTTGACCGCAGGACCCCACGGTGCGCGGGCTCCGGAGGGCTCCTTTCCCCCTCACCGAGATCGGGAACGACGCCCATTCGCGGGAGCACCTGCCCGCCCGCCGCCACCTCCCTGCCGGCCGCGGGGCCGCAGGCGGCAGCCAGAGCCCCGAGTGAGGGCTGCCGAGTGACGAGTGTGCCCGTGTCCCCGCAGGTCCTCCGAGTGACGAGCGTGCCCGTGTCCCCGCAGATCCCCGGAGTGGCGAACGCCAACGTCCCTCCCGCAGGTCCTGGGAGTGGCGAACGCGTCCTTCCCTCCAAAGGTCCCCGGCGAGTGTGTCCGTTCCCCCGCAAGCCCCCGGAGTGGCGAACGTGTCCTACCCCCGCAGGTCCTTGTAGCGGTGACCGTGCCCGTCCCCCCGCAAGCCCCGGAGCGGAGAACGTTAACGTCCCCGCAGCTCCTCGGGGTGGCGAGTGCGCCCGTCCCGCCGCGCCGCTCCAGCAGCGAGTCAACCGGCGGCGGCGCCACGCTAGAGCCGGGCCGGGAGGCGCGGGCTGCAGCTGAGGATCAGCTGCTGAGGGGAGCGGGGAGGAGCCAGCGGGATCAGGAAGCGGCGGAGTGTCTAACACCTCTCTGCCATGGCTGGCTAAAGAAAAATCATCATAACCATAACAAGGGGG
>VXAY01001702.1:2336398-2367864 GCA_013399855.1 Oxyruncus cristatus
GGAGGGGGACCCCCTGCTCACCCAAGACTTCCAGCGAAGACGCCTGCGGGGCTGCAGGAACCTCTACAAGAAGGACCTCCTGGGCCACTTCGGCTGTGTCAATGCCATTGAATTCTCCAACAATGGAGGCCAGTGGCTGGTCTCAGGTAAAGCGAACGCTCCCGTCCCTCGCCCCCTCCCGCCACCCCCTCCCCAGGAAGCATCTTCCTGCCCGGCCGCCTCCCCCGCGGCCCGGGGGGAGGGGAGCCGCGGCGGCGCTGCTCAGAGCCGTTTCCCAAATCCACCGGTGCCCGGCAATGATGTTTTCCCAAGTAGGAATCTAAAATGGTTGACAGGTTTTAAATTCTACTATTATCGGGGAGGGGAGAGCCCTGGACAAAGTTTTTACTAGAGTGTTTCCCGAGCGCTGGGGCTGGAAGCTGGGGGTGCCCTTTTATTCGCTTGTCTTTCCCCATATAAGGGGATTTTCTTATTTTTGGGGGACGACGACGGAGACGAAACCACCCCGCGGTGCGCATTGTGGGCGCCGGGTGACATTTGTCAGCGCCGTGCCCCGGGCCGGGGGTCAGCGATCGCTGCCGGGGGCGGGCGGCGGCCCCGAGTTTGGCTGGGGGGGCTGCAGTCCCTCTCAGCATCGGGCGGGGAACCGGATCTGTTTAGTCGGGGGATCGGTCACTTTGGGGCCACCCCACCACATCTTCTTTTGGGGGAGGGGAGTCGGGTTTTGTTTTGTTCCTCCTCCCTCCCCTTGCAGGGCGCGTTTGGGGAGGGGGAGAATTGTATTTGTGGTGGTGTTTTTTGACTTCAGGTCCCCCCTGTTGCCTGCCCGGGGCTGAGGGACCCATGGGGTTGGGAGATGCTGTCAGGTAGGAGGAAGGCGAGGGCTTGCCATCAGCTGCGACACCGAGGACGGGGAAAGGCTCTGCACCCCCAGCCAAGGAGGGGCTGCGGGGCTGGCCGGCCGGCCGCCTACCCCCACCCCGGCAGCGCTTGGCGCAGGTGTCTCTTCCTTCTTCCCCGCCTCCGGGCTCGGAGGGGCGGCGGGGGAAGGAGGCAACTTGAGGCCGGGGCCTGGCCGGGCGCTGCAGGCCGCGCTCTCCTTGGGCGGCTCTTAGCGACAGGCCGGGGAATCGCGGGCCGATCATGACCGCGGCGCCCCGGGGGCTCCGGCGCTGAGGGGCCGCGGCGCCCTTCTCCCGCCTAGCCCGAGGCCCCTGCGCCCCGCTGCGAGGGGGCAGAACCCTTCGAGTGGCGGGGAGGGAGCTGCCGGTCCGGGAGGGACCGCCCGTGCCACCGCCGCCCCGGGCAGGGCCAGGCCGCCCAGTGCGGTGTCCATCGCAGGCCGCGGTCGGGGGGCGTCTTGTCCCGGCCGCCCCTCGCGCCCGGGGGGAGAGGGCTGGAAGGAGCGGCCTCCTTTCCCTCTCCCTCCGGCTGGGGTTGGGGCTGCCGGCAGCTCCTTCCCCCGCGGCCGGGCAGCAGCGGGAAAGGCCCCTTCGCGGTCGTATGGAGTGGCTGCCCTCGGGGGAATCGCAGAGCTCCCTGGCACAGGGCCGTAGCAGCTTTGTTGAGCGTGGTCTCTCCGCTTGCAGGAGGGTGATGGCCTGGTTACCAACCACGGCGTGGAGGAGGGGCGAGAGGGCCTCGGCTTTGCCTGGCCACCCTGTAAATAGCGACAGGGGCTACTGAGGAACGTGATGGGGGCATGGCTGAGCTGGCAGCTTACTGCGTTCTCGTGGTGTCTGGGCAGAGGTGGCCTGTGTCACACAAAGGTATCAGTATTGACTACAGAACTGACACGAGGATTCAATAAAAAGTTATTATGACTGGTTACTTTTAAGCAAGGGAAGAATAGAAACATTGCATAAACATAGAGTGGAAGCTGATACACTGAAACCGTCCTAAATTTAACATTCTTACCTGAAGTAATTTACAAACCTAAATCCAGGGGTTTCTGGAAGGAGTGTCCATGAAGGATCTTAGTGTTACTGTTGGGGATTCTTTCATCTTTATGCACATGCAACTTTTAAGATATGCATCCATTTATCTTGTGAGTATACATGTGTATACACACACACATATATATATGTATGGGAAGGGAATGCTGATTCACCTTTTCTAAAGTTCCCATTTGTGCTAGAATTGACATGCTGGTTTGTACTGGTCCTTCTTCAGTAAAAGGAGAGCGTTGTATTTCTACTTATAAAGTGCTACAGAGAACTCAAGTGTAACTATTGTTTCTTTTTTTATTTTCCATAATAAGTGATGGAAACAACATCAGTATTTTCTGTTCTTCTTACTCAAGAACGCTGTAGGAGATATTTCAGGTCTTGTGATATTATCAAAGCACTTATCTATGTTGACATCCATTCTTTAGGTAGAAGCATAAAAAGTTGAGGACTGGAATGGACTTTTAAGAATTGATATTGTCCAAACTGCCTGAGTCAAGGTAGGTGCAGTGAGAGAATGGAGGCAAATTTCCCAACTATTGGGCATCTAAAGAAGCATACGTAAAAGGAAGGCTTTCAAACAATGTCCAGATTTCAATTTCCTGACTTCTCATAAAGCTTCAGAGTGTTCAAAGGGAGTAAGGTTTTCCTCCATATGTAGATAAATGGATAGCAAGCAAGGAGATAAAAAGTAGCAAGCAAGTGGGAAAAAAAAAAATTAATTTACATGTATTAGCAGTGCACAAATTTGGAGTAGTCAAGAACAGGCTACCTTAAACATGACCTTATGCTGATGCCCTGAGAAAATGAAGAACTCTAATTATGGTAACTTTCTTAACAAATGTTCCTGTTATCTGTGATCATAAGATTTAGAATGCTTTATGTGCCATAGGAACAGCAAGCAGGTGCTCTGTGGTTCAGTCAAAACCAAGAAATTAGAAGTCAAAAGATTTATGGATAGTCTTAAATTTCATGTCATTATAAGACCACGCTTCATTAGAATTACACTCAAAAGACTCCTTTTTAAGGTCATACTTGATCTTGAAGCTCTGAGAAATAGCAACAGCAGGAAAACAATGATGAGAGCTCAGATGAAAGGTAAAGGAAGGGTATGAGCTGCCTTTGCTCTGAAGTTTTGTAGAAGAGTTGCTTCACAAGACTTGCAAATGCAGATAAAACCCTAGAATAGATGGCATGTGGGTCTCTCTTCCCTCAAAATAGTCAGTGTACTGAGGTAAGGATGAGATGTTAGATGCTTCCATCTGTGCTTATAGCAGCTAAGAGAGTTAACAGGGATATTGGAATGTGTGAAAAGGGAGAGTGCAAGCAGTCTTTTCAGTTGTTCAGTGTTAAGTAATATGTATATTCTTAATCTAGAGAAGTCTGCTTTGGCTAATTGACTTATTAACAACTTAGACCTTGTTAGAGCTGGTTTAAGTACAACTGGTACAGTGCATTGGTAGTGGCTATCCTGATGCCATTAATGCTTTCCTTAGGTATGTGTCCCACCTTTTTTTTTTTTAATTTATTTATGTTTTTAAAATTAACATATCTCCCAGAAACAAATCTATAAGGCAAACGATTATTGTTTCAGTAAACAATTAAAACTACTTAAACAGAGTTTATATTACAGTTCCATATAATTTTTCTGTTAGGATTTTGAAGAGAACTTCAGTGTAGACAAGCCTTAGCAGACCTTCTGAAAGCATGTTTGAAACTTTTAGGTATCTTCTTCAAATATTGCATTGGGAAGTGCAGATTTAATAGTCATTACATTTGTCTGTAATCGTATTTTCAAGTAAAAAAGTTGAGGTCCACAAGTTGAGCTGGGGACCAGTTTGTAGGTTTTGCTGTACCTGTGTGGAACTCAACAGTGTTGCTTTATAGAGGGGGAGAAAGAGAGAGAGAGACTGATGTTTTGGGACATGACTGCTAGAAGGGACAGGCATAAGGACAAGAATTTAAAAAAAATTAAATGGAATGAGGAGGTGGACACTCAGAAGAAGATGCAGTGTGACAAGTAGAAAAGGCCAATCTGTAGAATGACACAAGGGAAGAGGAAAGCTTAACATATAAGAAATGTGTCAGTGGGTTTAAATTGGTTAAAACTTGCACCTGGATAGAGTTGAAAGATTTTATTGGGCAAAATATGTCTTTGCAACACTTCATTTACTAGATGGTGTTTTTTTCTTTTAACAGTTTGAGAAACACATGATTGTCCATGCATGGAAATTAAAATCACCATGCAATGGCATGCAACTGACTTCTTCCCTCACATTTGCCAAGCATCTCCTTCTGCAATTTAACTTCTTGAAAAGCACCTTTACTTGGTCTGTGTAATAGACTGTCTTTCACCAGTCCTCAGGTTTGGTGGATATGTTTTCCTCTTTGTTTATCTGTCGTTTTTCATGCCTGCTATCTCTTACAAACACGAGTATCTTTATCAGAACCTCCCACTTTTTTTGCCGACTTTAAACTGCACTTTCAAGATAACTTCTGGGAAGTACTGTAATCTGAGGCGTACTTAATCCATGCCAGCATTCCTTTTCACTTGGCTTTTTTTCCCTCCTACCAGATAATGCAAAAGTTAATAGCTGTTCTATGATCATAAATTTGTGAGGATGCTGGAAAGTATTGGAAATTGATCTGTCATTTAGTTGCTGTGTAAATCTGAAGGAGCATAAGCCTAAAAGAGGGGCACTAGGTGACTTTAGCAAAGGTAGTGGAATGTTACTTCTGAATAAGGGGGTTGTGTATCAAGTATGTTTTAAAGAGGAACACCTTTGATCTTAGTCTCTTTGTATCCAGCAGAATTCTGTGTAAGGAGGGATCTTACGTCAAGTTATTACATCATGTTTTAATTAATTTCTGAGAAATTATAAATTTTTTCAGGAAAGATATCAGGATAAGGCAGCAATAATTTCAGAGGATAGGAGTTGAATTTCCAATTATTAAGATACAAGGAAAAAAATGTCATGTTTTGATAGGGACAAGTGCAAACTACAGCATGGGAATAAAAACGATGAACTCTACAAATACAACTATGGCAACGAGGCCGTAGTCATGGAGAAGAGGATCCAAATGCAATAGATCACAACCTAAATATTATCAGACGTGATAAAGCACGTGAAGTAAACCTCCTTTGTTTGGTGCTGTTTGGGTCTCAAATGGAGTTCTGTGCTCAATTTTAGGCACTGTGTTTTGAGAAAGATGTGCCGAAACTAGAGAAAGTTCAGAAGAGGGTAGGAAGAATGAAAGACTGAAAGAAAGGGGTCCATTTAGTTTACAGAGAGAACAGCTGAGTAGAGTTGCAAGTCCTAAGCTGCATAAAGGTGTTCTTAATTATTGTGACATGAAGTTGTGAACTCTTCTTTGTCTACTGGGAATAGGACAAAGAAATGGTCCAAAATTATAGGAAGAAAGATTTTAGGATGCTATTTATCTTGCACTTGCCCTTCATCCTGTAGTTCATTCGCTTATTTCTCCTCTTCACTTTTTGTAATGTGGCACTTTTATAATTTAAAGTCAGAGACTGGTACGATGGAAGCATCTGATCAGGGGGACGGAATAGGGAGGAAGAGGTTGTGTGTCTGTCAGTTGATTTTCTGTCAGGTCAGCTTCTTTAACTTACTCATCCCTGTCTGAATTGTTACTGTATTCAATGGGAGAGAAAATAGCAGGAGCACGTGGCGAAGGGGAGTGGGATTATATGTAATGTCAAAAGGCACCCCCAGGCTAGATATTAGGGCAATCTGCCTAATGGCAAGGATAATGAAGAACTGAAATAGGCTGCCTAAGGAGGGTATGAAATCTACCTCAGCAGTGTTTTTTTAAAAACAAACTAGAGATGTATCTACTGGGAATAATTCTGACACAGTCTAGCCTTTTGCCTTTGTCCAGGGCCAACTAAGCGATCAACTTGAAATACCGTTCAGTTTCACTTTCTGTGATTCATAGAACCTCTGGAGTAGATATGAGCAATAAGACTAATCATTTTTGTTATGATTTAGAAGTATTGTCCACTTGCCATGTAGGTTCTTCAGTGACTGGAGCTGGTGTATGGGAGACAAACAGGAGTAGTGGTCTTCAGCTTTGTCTGCAATCAGCAAGGTTAACGCTCTCTAAAACTGCAGTTTTTAAGTCCTGATTGGTATGTTTTTGAAGTGTTTCTGTTAGTACTCAAGAACTCATGTGTTTAATGAGCTATGCAGACACTGTTTGGAATAGATCTTCTTTGGTAAGGGTATGCTCTGGCCCCCTCTGAGCTATTTCAGGCCTAAAAAGAAAAGACTTCTCTTCCTCTCTCCTTAGTTTTGAATGTAGAAGCAGGTTTGACCCATAATGAGCACTGAGGTACTTGACTAATTAAATCTTTTAAATGTGGTTCCTTTCTGAAAAGTAAGTGTAGAATGACTTTGTATAATTCCTAGCTGGGTCACACAAACTTTTACTTTTCAAATAGTCAGTCATACAGTCCTAAACAGAATCTGCAAAAGAAGATAAAAGTGAAGTTATTTCCACTTTGTAGTTGTCAGACTTACTATTTCTGACACCATAAACTGAAAAATTACACGTTCAACACTTTGCAGATCTTCAATTTCTAGAAAATCCACATGCGGAACCTTGTTGACTAAGGTATTTTCATATGAAGATGTGTACTTGGGTTTCCCAGATATGTATTAAACCTGTTGCTGTTGGTATATGACCCATATCGTCTTTAGAATGTACCCTTGCCATACACCCTTATTTCCTTATTCCTTTGGGGGAGTCCTGTAGAGTTATCACAAGTTTGTTCAGTGGGTCCAGTGGTTTTTGAAAAGTGTTGAGTGGCTTCTGCTTCCACTGTCGTAGAATTGATGTACATTCACAATAAATTCACCAGAAATCGAGAGCATTTTAGTTAATCAGCATTTGCTGTTCTATTGTACAGAATGAATGCTATAGACCTGCTATAGTTTCCTTTAATTCTCAGACTTGTAACTTATGTTGCATTATGTGCGTGCACTTTGTGTCTAATGAATCATGGTTCCTTTCTGCAGAGCATAAAAGCTCTGTATGTTCACATTTTCTTTGCTGTCTCCCTGCATACCTGTCCATACATACACATCTCCCTCCTTTCTCCTTATTGTAAGAGTCAGGTTTGGGTAGTGAAGGTTGCATTTGCTGGTTTACACTTTTCCTGGTTTCAGTCACTTAAGACTTGCCCTTTTTTGGGTATAATTACCCATGCCTTAACACTTCTTGTTCTCTTGTATGAGGATGTAGAGACTGTTGAAGTGTCTTTTTGCCATAAATCTTCTGTGGTCCAACACATTGGGTAACTTTTTCTTCCTGGTGGAACTGGTCATAAGTCAGAAGTATTTCTAGAACAACTGAATTGGAGTTAGAAGGTAACAGACTTCCAACCCAGTTAACATTATAATTTTATTGAACTCTTATGTCTTGGGTGGTATGAGAGGGTGAAACAGGTGTAGATGTGCTCAAAGACAAGGATGTCCAAGACAATATGTAGTTGGAGAAGGGACAGAATTGCTTGAGTGTGGGGAATATTTAAAAGCTCCTAAACTGTGGAATGTGCCACCACGAAGGCAAACATAGTTCTTGGACCGCTATAGTGTTGGATACTCAATAGTGGGGGCCTTTGTACCAAAGTCTCATGGAGATCTAGGTAACTGGGAAGAGAGAAACATTTTCATTCAATAGGAAGACTCCTGTCCAAAGTGGAGACAGAGGAAACCGGCACTAAGGTATAGGAACTTACAAAAGAGAAAGTAGTGGCAACTTCTCACACTGTCAAAGACTTTTCTGCACAGGTTGCAATTCATCCTTCTCCTATTGTACTGTATGTGTGCTGGAAACCAAACTAATGTTTGTTTTCTATGGATATCTTCATTATTTTTGTTGTATCTGAACAGTGGTTGGTGGAAATGATTATGAGTTTGCTGTTAAAGTGGGACACCTAGATGGCTGTGCTGTCAGGTAGGAGGATGTGTAGACTTATTGCAATGGTTTTGCAAATTGGTTTGCTATGGTAACAATTAACAACAATATCTTATGTTTTGCCCTGAAATGTGTTTTACAGAAGGCAATAAATGAAGTCTGATAGAAGCAATGTTGTTGTTCACCAACACCAATTAAATTGTTTTCCAGATAGTGATAACATTAGGAAATGGCTGTTGGCAGCTTTGGGAAGTAGCCACTTTTAAGTGTAGCAATTACTTCTTGATTTTAACTTGACTGATGTGGTCATATGTTTCAGCAGTCATGTATTTCTGTGTCTCCTTATTGCTTATTACATCTGCAGTCACTAGGATGCAAATACAACTGTCCCTTCTATTTCTAAACAGAAAGAAATATAAGCTTCCATCAGTTTAGTTGACCATAAATTACTTTGAGTTTCCGGATGCATCAGATTTGACTCATTCCCAGTAGTTATCAAATGCATTACAAATCATTCTATCACATACTCTTATTTGGTCTGTGAAGTACAATTAATCTGAAGGAGCATGGGTAGGCATAACATGCAGCTCTACTGTCCATCAAAATGTCATAAACTCTGTTAATAGACTCAAAGGCTGAGAGACTGTTAACTTATAGGGTGTTTGACAAAACTCAGTTCCATGGGAAAAATTCTTAATAGCATCATCTGATGTGAAAAATTTTATGAAATCTGATTATCAGCTCTAGTAATGAATTCTGTTTATGCATTTATGATTTCTCTAAGTTAACAGCAGGTCAATTGATTTGGTTTCTTTTTGTCTCTAAATCATGCCTTTTTCCTTCTGGATAGCAGCTCAGAAGCCTCTGAGTTTATGCTTTTGATTGTGCAAAGAAGCAGTAAAATGTTTTAACTGAAATCAGCATGTTTCTAGTGGCATTTTTGACTTGTGATGCTACTATATTTCATTTGTTGTTAAAGAGAGATAACAAAAATATTTTAAGTCTGACTTAAAGAAGCTTTATTCAGATTTTACGGGCATTCAAAATTGCTGTGGAGAATGCTATCCAATACAATAGTATCTTGATTTTTTTTTTCTTCCTAATAAATAGATTAATGCAATTGAAGCACAAACAGTCTAATATTTATTTTATATCTAACTGTTTACCAGACAGAGAAGGAGGCACTTTAATATATTTGTGTATAGAGTTCTGAACTGAGAACTGCATCTACGCAAGCAATTAGAAGTAACAGCAAGATGTAAAGCAAGAGAGTTGTACTTCTTTTCTCCAGTACTCTCTTTGTCAGGAGTTCACCTCAGAAATGTCTGTCTTAACCTTTACAGATCTAGAAGCATGACATAACTGAACATGCTGAAGACTTCTTAATGCTTCAGTATAATCTTTTTATGGCCACGTGTCAGTCCTGAGCCAAACTATGCTATGAAGGCTTTGGAAAGACTGCTAGAAGATAGTTGTCACTGTAAGGGGGAAAATGTTTCTGTTTTATGAATAACATAAGGAATGCTGGCAACAAGGAGTTGGTATAGAAGCATTTTGCCAACATGGGTATGTTAATCTGGAATGTAATTCATCTACAGCTTGCCACAGAGTTTTGCATAGCAGTACATTTTTGAGTTTCCAGGTTCCTATAGGTTGTCACTCTGTGTTGGCAGAATGACAGCTGTTTAATTCAAGCTTTTCCTACTTATTACTCTGTTTTCATTGCTTTTAACTGAATACCTGACTGCATGACATCTTGATGTAAATGTGTGTCTATATATCCAAAAGGGTATAAATTTTTTATGCTAATTAGGGTTTTAGCAATGCCTTTTATAAATAGCTGCAGAGTTAAATAACATCATCAGTTTACACATGGCTCAGGCAGTAATGCCCATTTCCTTTCTTTCTTCTAGGAGGGGATGACCGCCGAGTCTTACTTTGGCATATGGAAGAAGCCATCCATTCAAGAGTCAAACCAGTTCAGCTGAAAGGGGAGCATCACTCTAATATCTTCTGCCTAGCTTTCAACAGCGGCAATACAAAAGTGTTCTCCGGAGGTAAGGAAGGAAGAGTACTCTGATTTCACAGGACTGTGTGTTGTGAATGCTTTGGAGTAGAAGCCATGAGTGAGAACCTGCCCCATGTGATATCTGGAAGGGGTTCTTGATCAGCAACTGGAGTTTCTTTGGAAACAGGGAATTTTTTAGTTAGCACGACATTTTCAATTTTGTCATGCTTCTTTTCCCAAACCCTGGTGTTAGCACATTGTTGTCTTGAACTATAATGAGAATCTTGGGTTTAGTCTGCCCCTACTTGTGCTACAGACTGCGGAATGTTGTCTTTGTTATTCCCTCTTAGCTGTATTGGGAGCAGACCCTGCATTCTCTCTAGCACTCAAGCCTGATGCTTGAAAATCTTTGCTGCTGCAATCTGATTTTAATGCACCCTTAGATAGCTCATGAAGGACTATTGCCATCTATTGGTGGATCACTTTTTTTCAGACCCCATTTCTGTCCTCCTCACTAGGTAAGCACCTGCCTTTTAGAACTGTTGGCACACACTGATAGGCCTTGATATTATTAATCTCTTTTTAATATAAATCTGCTTTTTAAAAGAAAGTTTAATTCAGTCTTAAAACAAACATAAGGGAAGTGGACATATACTTGTTCTGGGTTAATAATCCCTATAATTCAGGTTCATTTCACTGCACAATTTTTAAAGTGTTGAGTTAAGGAGGAAAACTGAATTGAGAGGAAAAAGACACTAGACTGTCAATGCAGTCAAGTGTCATTTTCTGCTGTACTTCATTTCCTCTATCTGACATGGTAATAGAAGCACAAGAATTTGTACGATATGTCCTTTAACACAGAGCTAGACTTATTTTAGGATATTATGAGACTACTTGGTCAAAGGCCTTTGTTACCTTTTTGAACCAAGATTTGTGAACTGCAAATCAAGGCTAGAAATTGATTCTGGGTGCATGTGAATGGTGGAAGCTTCTCATCCTTCAATGCTGTGTTAAAATTATAACATCCCTTAGAAAAAAAAGGCATGACAAAGCTTAAGATGGTGTTAAATTAAGGATGGAATGATTCAGATATACTTCTCAGGTGGAGTAAAGCCCAAAAATGTCAAATAGTGATGCCTGTCTTCCAATTCTGGGGACTGCTGTTTGTTTTATGAGAAAGACAGCAGTCCATGTTGCCTTCAAATGAAGGTATCTGCATGAAATTTTGGGCCAGAGTCTGTTTTACTTTAGTTTGAATTCATACAAATGGAACCCTACATGAATATTCAAGGAGTGAACTGTGCCAAATCTTGCTGGACCAGCTGGAATGGTATTTTCTCATATGCAGCTCAGCCCTCTGTCCATTGGACCCTGCTGTCAGAGGCTGCTGTTTTAATAGGAAAAGCAAAAGAGTGGCTTAACTGTACCTTACCACTGAAGTTAACACCTGCAGTTAAAGATTTACATCATTAATTATGGTGTTTTTGCTAAGATGCCAGATTAGATGAGCTGTGACAACTGATGCACAGACAAACTGGCCATTCTCATCTCTTTTTCCTCCTCCAGTTTACATAAAACCACTGTGCCTCTGCCAGAAATTATTTCCATTGGAGGAGTCAGGAACTCTTTCAGCTGCTCCATCAAGATTCACTGAGCTCATCTGCAAGGGCTGTGAGTCTGACTCTTGGATCCCTTGTAAAGAGTCATTTTGCTGCATGGCCTAAATGTACCATCTGTTTTATCTCTGTCAGTAAAATGGGGCTAGCTATATTTATTCACTCAGTGATGTTCTGGAAGATTCTTAAAAGGTTTGAAAGAATTGTGGGACTTAAGGTCTACTGGTCATCACACAGATATACAGACACCCACACCTGAATTTGGAGTTGTATTTAAATTGTGGAAACTGGAATACTTAAAAAAAACCCGACACTAAGAATTAGAGTACGGAAACTAGCACAAGGCACACAAAACTCAATTTATTCTGTAAATAAACAACTGCCAACGACTAATGACTTAGGATCTGATGACCTTTCCCTAAAGCAGCTCTTGATAACAGAGGAGAAGAGATTTTCCACTTCACTAGGAATTGGATTGCATCCAAGGAATTTCAGAGCTCTTTCCTTTGAAGGAGCAAGCACCACAAGTAGCCATTACAAAAATGGAAGGCAGGAACAGTGGAGAGTGTTTTGCATGTAATCTCTGGAGAAAAACTTTCTCAAGACACCAAATAAGTTCCCATCCCTGAAGAATACTGTTACTCTTCTCTGTCCATACACACTGAGAGTAGAGCAGCATTTGAAATGAAAGATCCCCTCCTAGTAAACTGCATGGACCTTTTTTTTCGTTGCACTTAATGTTAGGTATATGAAAAGATGAAATAAACCTACAAGGAACTGAATTTGTTTCTCTAAGGCCTGATGTGACAGATAGGGGGTTAAGGCCACCTTACCGGTGCTCCTCTGTTTGTGCTCTACAGTATTTCATCCTTGGGTGTATAACTGAAGGGAATGGCAAATTCTTCTTGTCTTTCTGATGGTTGTAACTGCAGTTATCAAAATGAGAGATTATAAATGGGACAGTTTTGTATACAATTATGACCCTGTTAGTCTCAGTGAAGAATGAACTCTCCGGAGCTAAACACTGTAAGTAGGAACCACACTGGGTTGAACAGCAGTGATGTTTTCTGCAGGAATGAATCCTTACCAGAAGCATCCAGTTTCGGTTAGATTTTTGTCCCCACTTTCTCCTCTCACACACAAAACAGAGGAAAACAGTGGTTATTCCACACACCCTCCCCTTTCATTCTTTATTCCCCATTTTTGAGCTTGTGATGGAAGGAAATATTGATCCCATGATGACTAGAGGCCTGAAGCCGGTCACCTAGAATGATTCTCATGTTCATACTCTATGGAGAGTAAAGAGCAGGAGTGTCTGCTGGAGGAAATTTTGTCAATGGAGAAACTAGGCTACATTTTTCACTGGTGAAAGACGTAAGCACTAGATTAGTCTTATTTAGTATAAACCTCATGTGTAATATATAATGGGCAGTTCCCAATGCAATTAATGATCAAAGGACGCTTACACATAAGTGACTTATTTATTGTACCATAGAATAGACAAGCTACTGCAGTAATCTAAGGCTGGCATGATTTAACTAGGAGCCTGGGCAAAGAGCTAGTGGGTGTAGAAAAATCTCACACCTCATTAGTGAAAGAGAAACTTTCTTGTATTTATACTGTTGAGACAGAATACAATTGAAATATACATGCAATAAATGAAAGCTGAGTCAACTGAGCACCTACGAATCTTAACATGAAATCTTACCCCTTCTGAACCTCTAGCTTTGGTGTGCATTAGGAAAACTTCACACCTCTATATCACAACTTCAAAGTCATACAGAGCATGAAAATATGACTTTGTGAGCTTTCTGGGTTCTTTTCTTCTGAATTAAATATAAAAGTGTGTGTGTCCCTGAATATTTCTAAAGAGGAAGTGCCAAATTTAGGTAAATTAATATTCAGCACAGAGACTAAAGAAAAGTATTCTCCTGTTATAGATGGAAAAACGCTGCATGAGCTATTGGAGTTACTTTGTGGCTGTGACCTTCTTAGCCTGCACACATATGCTTAGTTTCCATTGTATTCAGTGGATGTGATCAAAGAAAAGTGACATGATTGTGTGGTTACTTGATTTGGTTTTTGTTAATACAGAAGAAATTACATTGGCTATCACATTCTTGCCTTCTTGATGGCTGCAAAACCCTGGACACTGATAGTGTTAGCTGGCAGTATTTGATCTGGGAGCCCAGTGCATTACACTTATGACATGTCTTTTCACCTTCCAAGATCTTTTTATGGAGTATCCTTTGAGCAGGAAGAAAGATGTATTTTCATGAGAGTTAAAAGTGTTCTGCTGCTTCACGGAATATTCTTCTCTTTACTGCATATGTCCCAAAACTCGAGCTCAAACTGAACAAAGAATGATTGGTAGCATAGTTAAATAGAATTATTTGTTGAGCAGTAGCAGATGGAATGTGTTGGTACATTTGGTCATGACTGGAAATGCGACATGGAGCTTCTCACATAACTGAGCAGAGAGCTAACCCCTTGGAAACTGAGCTTGTCTGCTCTCTGCTTCAGTTTTGGTTTTGAAATTGAAAATCTAAAAGACCCCAAAAAAGTGGTTTGGGGTTTTTTCACTATAATGCTTTTTAACCACTGGAACATGATGTTAAGCACTTATATTTCTCTTTTTAGGCAATGATGAGCAAGTTATACTCCATGATGTTGAAAGGTAAATACACTGTTTGCATTTCCACTGCTTCAAGATCTCGCTTAATGTCAACTCACTGGAGGCACTTTTTGTTTTAAATTAATGGTATAGGATAAGCACAGTGTTTTAATCCTGAAACTTGCTTTTTATTTATCTACATTAACCTCGGGAATGAAGTATTCCTCATAATTCCATTTTTTTTCAACACTTGGGTTTTGTATCATTTTGACCTTGGGGAAGAGAGTGGTTATTAAATATATATGCTCTGCTGCAGACAGCATGGTAGATTCTGAGTAGATTTAGAGCCAGATTAGTCTGACACATATACAAGTGTTGGCACATACAGATGTTTTGTTTTTCATCGCACTCACCTGACTCGTATTTAAGATGGCTAGTGCTTGGTCTACCTAATTAGCTTTTAAAACTTTGACTGTAGCTGCCTGATTCTCCAAACTCATGGGAAGCAGATTTGTTTTGATGCTTACTTTTTACCAAAGTTGCAAACCAGTTGGGAATTAGGCTTTGTTGTGTTACATCAAGTTTAGGCTGTTAGTCAAAATATAAATAATACAGTAGTGGTAATGTATTGGATTGGAATTCTATAGACATCATGTCTTTTGAGTTTACTGCATTTGAGGTATAGAAAACTATAAAATTTTGGTCTGTACTAATAACTTCTACAGATTTAAGCAGTGACCATTTAATTAACATGAACTCAAGAAAATCAAGTATAAATTAAAAGTAGGAAAATATATATGTAAGAACAGAGAATTATAAACCCTTACTTTTTTGAGTTGCTAAATAACATAATTTGGACGTATTTCTTGCTATTTTTGTCCAAAGCCTTTTGCATTGAACAGTTCAGTGTACGTCTGCCTTCCATCATACCTTGTGTCTGCTTCTTGCATAAGTCTTGCGTGGTAGCTGGGCAAAAGTAACTTTGTCCTACTGTTCTGATGCTTTCTCAGGAATATTGTGTTGTTTGGTGTTTGGGGCTTGGGGTTTTTTGTTGTTTTAAGGCTTTTGGGTGTGTGTTTTGTATGGGTTTTGGTTGGGGGGGTGTTTGTTTGGTGGGAGAGGTTTTTCATTTGGTGTTTTGTTTTTCTTGTTTTAATTAAATGTGGAAATGTCAAAATTTTAGATGCTGGTGTTTATCGTGTTCTTACTTTTTAAGCTTTTACAAAGTCTTTGTCCTTGACACTTCTCTGTATAACACTTTTTTTCCTGCTCTGTCTTGTTTAGATGTTAGTCTTTCTGATATGCATGTGCTTTTTATGTACTTTTGTTTAACCTTTTTTTTTTTTTTTAGCTATGCTAAGTCCAGTTGTAATGCATACATAATTTATTCCTCTAAAGTTATTTGTGGGATCTTCTGAAAGAAACCTTAGTAGACTGACACACTAAATTGTGATTGATTTCTATGGGTAGTTACTCTGTCTTCTTGAATGACAACACTTGTTCTGTCAACTGTTTTTCAATCATGTTAAATGGCTTTTTCTGTTACTGCTTTTTTTGCCTTTTTATTAATGGTCCATGAGACAGAGTTAGTAGGTCTGTCACTAAGAACACCAACTGCCATGTGAGTAAAACACTGTGCGATCTCTGTGGTGGAGCTTCCATGAGGTGTGGGGATTGCATACAAAGTGTATTCCCTAAAGAAATGAAGGGGCTTTTTCAAAGAAACAAAACAATCCCGGAATATTCTGACTCAGTATTTCAGCAAAGATGGGAAAGTAACAGAGAATGGGCTTTTTATTTTTTTTTCTTTTTTTTTTTTTATAGCTGTGTAATAGCTGAAAGCTAGGTACTTTGGGGGAATAATTTTATTCTTTTTTTTCTGATTTTTCTTCATGGAAAAATATAGGTCTGGTCTATCCAGAAAAACAAAGAAAGCTTACTGAAAAAGCCATCTGGAAAGTTGGTCTTTTGTGAGCTTCGACTGAACTTTTAGGCAATACAGAAGCCTGTATTAAAGAGTGTACTTCTGTCTGGTTTTCCTTTTTACATTAAGTAGTAAAAATTTACTCCACAGATCCCGAGGCTTCTTTCCCTTTCCCACTGCCTTCTGCCAGACTTGATCTAACACAATGAGAGTTCCATAGCATCTTGCCGTATCTGAAGTTGTTAATGTTTGAGATTTGGCCTGAAAGATTTTTTTCTCATAGCATGATGTCTTGGTTATTGTACGTGGGCATTTTGTTTGGTTTTCGCTTGAGTTATACCCCAGGGTCTTCTTAGGAAGTTGCATAAACTTTGTCACTAAGTGTTACTAAGTAGATAAAGCTGTAAATACTTTGCTTTTGAAAACAATAGCAAAAGAAGGAAGAATGATAATATTGTGTCTCTTTTCCAGCACTGAAACCTTGGATGTGTTTGCCCATGAAGATGCAGTGTACGGCCTTTCAGTAAGCCCAGTAAATGACAACATCTTTGCCAGTTCATCAGATGATGGACGAGTTCTTATTTGGGACATCCGAGAGTCTTCCCATGGAGGTAAGATCTCTAGAAGGAAAAGATCATCGATTGAGGAAGAATTTGTGTAAGGCAGGGAAGATGTTTAGCAGGGACAGTCGAGACAGTGAGTGTTGGAAAAGGGTGAAAGTGAGGCATAGTTCTTTTGGCCAGTGATAGGTAAACCCTGGTCTTTACAGTTCAGTCTTACTGTCTTAAATGACTTCATAAAGTACCAGTATATAGTGCAGGCTAGCCTAGGACTTGGTTTGAATAGGTTTTAACTTGAGTAAAGGGGCAGTGAGGGCATGACATCTTGCAAAACTTGCAATCAATTAGGAATATGTTTTTTGTTTGGTTGTTTTTTTTTTCCTATAGCCTGGGCTAAAAAGAAACTTTTGATGTTTAGAAAGCTGTCATTTTGACTTGAATAGTTTTTCAAAGCTAATGATATGCTTCCCTGTGACCCTAAGACACTTACACGTAATGTTTTCTGGTTGTATGGAAACTCAGAGCCCTTATGTGATAACAGGGAAGTTGAATTTCAGTCATGTTTTCTGAAATAGAACTGAATAATGTTGATTTATATAACAAACCTGCAACTTCTCAAAACACCATGACCTGTGTTTTTACAGCTGCAGTTTTGAGGCTGAAGAATCTCTGTTTAGAACTATAGTTACATAAATTTTAGAGAAATACTACAATAATTGAATTTCAGTGTATGAATAGTTAAGCAATATTTAAGTAAATGAATCTTCAAGTTTACCTCATCCTAAAGAACACAGAGCAATCTGCAGGAGTACGGAATATGGTTCCCTTCATTCACAGTTGAAATAAAATTTGGTATTTTTAGTAAGCTGATTAAATGCAATTGCCTCAACTCATAATTTCTACTTGTCTTACAGGAAAATTGTTTATAGCTGTGAAATCCACCTTAATGTATTTTGTGGCGATTTGTACACATTCATTGTTGGGTCAAAGTTGCTGTTTAACTGAATTATCTCTTTCCATACTTGGTGAATTTGATAACTTTCCGAGACTGTCCCTTTTTGACTAGGAAATGAAAGTTGAAACAAGGCATACTTTATAGTCTCATAGGAGTCTTTTAGAGACACTAGTATCCTGAAGGTTTTTTTGAATGTGAGTTGGGTCTGTCTTGATACGCCCCACCAGAATACTCATAGGAGACTGCTTATAGATACCCACCCTCCCCCAGGCATATTGCCTTTGTATAAGTATAAATAAAAACTAAACATACTAGCACTGCATTCAGTTTTGTGCAGTTCTCTTGCACAGTTGTACTACCTCTTATCTCTTTTTCCATGTAGTAATTTTATTAAACATTCTGAAAAAAATGCACACACTTCATATATGTATATTGCAGACTTTAATAAAAATATCTATATTATCTCTTCTGTGTCTTTGAGGAACTCATTAAGAGCACCCCTCTTGCTCATAAGCCCCCTGTAGCACAGTGAACTGTGCTATTGAACTTCCCTTTAGCCAGTTTCTTACCCCATGGATCTCCCTTTGCTAATCTCAATTGCCTGTAATTAAACCTGATACTATAACTTATGTGAATTTAGTCTTCAAGATATATACCACTTTTCCCCTGTATAAAGGGTCAGTTGTTCTATCAAAGCAAGAGATTAGTCTGATGTCACTATTTTACATTTGATAAAGTAAAAAAAATGCAAGTGTTACTTCACACCTGCTTTTATGTCTTCATAATATCCAAATGATAAGCCCAGACACTGAATATGGTTTCCAAATTGAAATGGCGAAATGTTCCTTTATTGCCTTCTCCTAAACTCTGCACTTTAAAGATCTGTGTCTGTTAGGAGAACTACCTGTTGCTGACAGTGGATGTCAACGGTCAGGAGGACTGGATGCTTAAATGCATCTGTAGAAAGCTGCTCAGTATCATAAGCTAATGTCCAATCTGATCTGAATTTCTGAGATTATATGATATTAAATTTTTCCTTCTTTGTTGTTGTTAAACCTTGTTACTGCTTTTACTATTGTTAAGACTTTGAAAGAGAAGGCTCTGCCAGTGAAAATGGTGTGAAGAAGTATTGGTTATAGTAGTTTGAGGCTTTTTGGAGTTGTGTCTTAGGTTGTCTGAATTTTAAATAACAGGCTTTTGCAGGCTTATATAGGAGTTCTGAGTCAGCATTTATATGGGAGCCCTGCCAATGTTTACTGCAGTATAGTGCTTGTCACTGGGGTAATCCCCTTGTCTGCACTGGTATTTTCATGAGAATAGGCACTATGTCTGCTAGTGTGAGTACAGTTAGTTACCCTGAGTGGCCAGCTTATTAAAATCTTGCAAATAACCTCCTAGTTTAAAATGGTGCATTAAAAGAAGTTGGAAAAGGAGTTTCATCCCCTTATCTTTCTCCCTGTCTTTCACTGCTGAGTGATTTATGCAGTAGTTTTTATAAACCCAATTTAATTTTTATTAGAGATGGTGTTGAGCTGCTCCCTTGAGAAACATGTTCATACTCCAGTGTATAAAAGCTACAATTGTGAATGAGCATAAAGAACAATAAAAAAGTAATTCCTCTACTTTTCGTTAAAATGATTTAGTGCCTCATTAGTTTAGCTCCTGTAATCTCTCTTTGACAGGCTGAAAGGCAACTTTTGATATCTTACATGAAAACTGTGGTGCCAGGCTATTTATAATAAAGGTGTAAAGGAAAGCACCAGTAATTAGTGACAATGATTTGACTAAAAAAAGAATATAAATTGAAAGTTTATTTTAAAAAACAACTCCTTTATTTGGCATCTGATGTTTGCCTCTCCACTCAGCTAACGCAAGGCTTTGCTTCTCACTGTGGGTTGCCATTTTAATAACACAGCCTCTTATGTCCCAGTAGGATTCTGATTTGATGATGCAAAAAAAAAAAAAAAAAAAGTCAGTTTTCGTGTTAAACCTTATTTGGAACTGCCAGCAGACTGATAGCAGTTTCTAAAGCTTTGGGACTGGCAGAGCAGAAGTTGGCTTCTGTCTTTCTTTTTACCTCTCTCCTACGACAATTAATAGCACCATGGAGCTTCAGCAGTTGTTAGAGACCTTTGTTTTCATCACTGCTAAATGAACGCTGAAGAGGAAAGTCCCTATAAGAAAAAGCTTGTATTAGAGCATGAGGAGGAGGATACAAGTGGGGCAAGACAAGTAAATGTTCATTCTGTCTCAGTTGCTTGATAGGCAGTTGTTTCATAAGGTATTGGAAATTTAAGACAATTGTCTATTTAACCATGTTTTATATATCATAATGAGTGATGTGAGGAAGGAAAATTAAGTACTTTTGGAGGTGCTTGTGGGGCTAAGGCTTCCTGCACAGGGTGGCTCTAATAAGGGCAGTAACTGTCTCCCAAGCACATAAGCAATGTAGGAGTTGCATCAAACCAAACAGTGAATGGGAAAGTCTGGCATAATCCCTGGCTCAAAATAGGCATTGATTCTGGCTTCTTAGATGATTGAAAAAGTGGCAGCATGCCACAAAAGATACACACAGCAAAGAGAATTAGACTGTGTCTAAAGCTGTAAAAGCTAGCAGAAAGATAGAAGGATGACAGAGTCAAGACTTTTTCCCCACTCTTCATGGAGACAGCATTTTGACAGAATGAATAGGGTAGAGTAGCAGGACAAACACAGTCTTGATGAGAGGGAGAGAGTCTGAATGAGCATGTTTTTTACTCCGTGTGTGAATAGTAAGAGCCAACTGTTAACATTTTTTTATGCAAGAGAAACACCCTTCTTGTCTGCTTGTACAGCACTTAAGAGGTGGCATGCCTTTTTTCCTCGGGATTGGCAGCTTGCTTTGAGCTGAGTTCCATACAAACTTAGTTAACTTCTTGTAATATTATTCTCCCATATAATCAATTGCTGCTATATTTGTGGTTTGGGTAATCATCCATCAGTGACTGTGGAAGCTTTCAGGCATATATTGCTAGAAATCTTTCAGAAGACACCCCCCCCACACCCCTTACTCACTAGCAGATGACCATTTGGTCATGAACCTTAGGAAGATTCAAATATTTGATCTTTGACTGGCTAGTTTTAAACTCTCATAACCTTCCATAAGCAAAGTGGTGTCTTGAAATTCAGCATGTATCTTTTCCCGTATTTAGACAGAGTTAAGACACATGTGGGTGGATTTGAAAACTTCAGGTTTTATATTGCTTTGGATGTGTCAGCTTGAGAAATGGTTTGAACATGTCTCCATATCTTCAGATCTTGTTATGCTGTTTCCATATTAAGCTACCAAAGACATTGCATCAAACAGTTGTAAGTATTGTTTGTTCTTATATCTGAAATTTCAACTTTTTCAACAGAGCCCTTCTGCTTGGCACACTACCCATCAGCCTTTCACAGTGTAATGTTTAATCCAGTAGAACCCAGATTACTGGCTACCGCCAACTCTAAGGAAGGTGTGGGACTCTGGGATATTCGTAAACCTCAGAGGTATGATCTGGCTGTGCTTGTCTTGTGCTGTTTCTTTTACTTGAGAGGTGATGGCATGCTACTCTTTTTGTTTTTTCAAGTCATAACATATGGTGGTAAGAAAAGATTCAGCACAAAGTTAATAACAATGTTGGTTATCAATTATTTTGCATCATTAATATTCTTCTTCATATATGTGATTTAATTCAATTTAAAATGGGGCTTGATCTTCAATGTTAAGGTAAGTGATTTTTTTCAGAGCTGCCTGGCCTCACTACTGTAGATTAACTTGGATTGTTGTGTCAAGTTCTCATCATTATATTTAGCACTGGCTTGCTAATACTGGAAGAAGCTGCAGTGGGCATTGCCTGGTTTACAGTTCGTTTTTCCTATCCAGTTCAGTTTTCAGTGGCCGACTAGAGACTGTGGTCAAGGCAGCTTTTCACTCAGTGCTTATGAGTTTTATATGACTTCCTGAATAATACAGACACCTGGATAATCAGTTTGGCTGTGTAATGTGCTTCCAGATTTGCATAGAATTATAAACAAATGAAGAGAATAAGGTTGCAGCATGAAATGTGATTAGACTGGGTTCTAAAGTGGATGTATGCAATGTGTGATACCAGAGTTTGGAATACATGAGTATTTAAGCTTCTGTTGAAGTCTTTATCAGTCTTTCAGATTTAAAATTTTCAATTTTTATCATTATAATCTGTGGTGGGTTAACCCTGGCTGAATGCAGGTTAACCCTGGTGGTGTGCAGCAAAGCTGCTTTACCACCCCGCTCCTCAACGGAACAGTGGAGAGAGAATATAATGAAAGTCTTGCGGATCAAGATCGGGACAGGAAGAGATCACTGACCAGTTACCATCATGGGCAAAACGGACCTGACTTGGGGAAATTAACTGAATTTTTTACCAATCTAATCAGAAGAGAGTAATGAGAAATAATAAAAAAAAAATCTCAAAAACACCTTCTCCCCACCCTTCCCTTTTTCCCAGGCTTAATTTTACTCCTGAATTCTCTACCTCCTGCCCCCTTAATGTCGTACTGGTTTTGCAGGATTTTTTTGTTTTCAGCTTCTACCTCAGTTCTGTGATTAAAGAACTTCCATGAGTTGGTCTCTCTTTCAAAAGGGAGTTGCACCAAAACATTTCTCTTTCCAGACATTTATTCTCAGAGTAGGAATATAAAAGGAATTAATGTTCCTAGAGTGGTATAGTTTATATCAATAAAAATCCTGTATGAATGCAAAATTTAGATGAAATCTTTCACTTGGGTAGCAAATTGAAATACCCATGTAGCTGGACGGGTTATATAAGGCTGACAGGAATAAAGAGTGGAAGTGCCCAGAGAAGGGCAACGAAGCTGGCAAAGGGTCCAGAGCACGAGTCCTGTGAGGAGCAGCTGAGGGAGCTGAGTTTGTTTAGCCTGGAGAAAAGGAGGCTCAGGGGAGACCTGGTCACTCTCTTCAAATACCTTAAAGGAGGTTGTAATGAGGTGGGTGTCGGTCTCTTTTCGTGGATAACAAGAGATACAACAAGAGAAAATGTCCTCAAGTTGCACCAGGGGAGCTTCAGATTGGATATTTGAGAAAAATCTTCACCAAAAGGACTGTCAAGCATTGGAACAGGCTGCCCAGGGAACTGGTTGAGTCACCATCCCTGCAGATATTAAATAGACTTGTAGACATGGCACTTAGGGACATGTTTAAGTGGTGGACTTGGCAGTGCTGGGTTAATGGTTGGACTCACTTTTCTTAGATATCTTTTCCAGCCTAAATGATTCTATGATTCGATTCTAAATATCACTAACGATATAAACATTGATGCTGATATATGCAGGAGCACATTACTTGAGTAAGGAATTCTTCTATTACAAATTTGACCAGCTGCTTTCTAGTAATAGAAATAGTGCCTTTCTATAATATTTAGCTATTCTTATTAAGACATTGATCTCCAGAAGTTTCTCGTAATTTATATAAAAGTGTTAATGAGCATTTGCTTGGAGTGTTACCAGCTATCAGGTCGTGGAAACTCAGATGATCTCCAGTTTGGATGCTATCCTGCCTTCTTCCTTGATCTTAAGCACAAAGCAAAGGACTTACTGTGAGCTTGTTGGGGGCAACTGTTGTATGGGACAATAGTCTGTACTCAAATTTAAGGACACACATTTTTAGCTGTATTGTGGCATTGTTCTTTTAAATGCCAGATATAAAACAATTACAACAGAGGAAGCTTGTGTACTTACATCTGATGGACAAGAGTTACTGTTTTCTGATCTGTTATAACCTCTCAGTTATCTTGAAGGCCTAGAATAAATTAAACTAGTGGAAGCTTGTATATTTACATCTGATGGACAGGAGCTACCCTTTTCTGGTCCTAATCTGTTCAAAGTAAACCTTTCCGATTAAAAAGTCCAATATGGATGTGACTACAGAGCTGAAATTCTGAGGTGGATAGGTCACACCACTTTCCCTGAAGCAGGAAAATGGGTGCAACACCTTATTATACCGCTTGGCACACACCATGTGTACCATGCAGCTGTTCCCTTAAACACTGAATTTAAAGCTTTTGCATCTACTACGTGTGGTGCATTGTGTAAAATAGGCACATGCTTCCTGCCTGCAGCCTACCTTCAGAAAAGTGAATAGTAAGAGACAGGCTGCTCCTCACAGAATATATGCTGTTGTCTTGTATTTAGAGTCTCAGACTTGAGCTGAGCAAGCTGTAACATAAATGAATGCAGGCGATGTCTGCCCTCAGCTACTGTTTTGCTGGGATAGCCATTAGCTTTCCTCCTTTGCTTGACAGAGATGTGCCCAAAACATGGTGAGAAGGGTATGCTTGGCTTACCTCTCAAATTGGAATCCAAAATGCCCCACGAACCGTATGGAAATGCTTAAAAAACATCCCATAAGGAACCGTGGGCATGGCCGGAGCAGAGGGCAGAAAAGAAAATGGCCCTAAAGCACTCTGCTGCCACTGCAGTTTTTTTCCCAGGGAACTCTAAGGAAAGAGGATACTTCAGAATAATCCATGTCCTTCTAGTGGGCTGCCAAAACCAGAGTCACTCATATTTAAAGAAATTAGACTGGATTTTTAGTCTTTTTTTAAAGTAACAGAGCATTTGCCAAAACTTCCACTGGTCTCTGTAGATCTAATTTGCTAATCTAGAAATACAGAACTTGTTTTTTAATGTATTTTGAGCCAATTCATTTTGTCTTATGGGAAAAAAAATTTATTAATTTGTAGATCAGATAAACTTCAGCTGTTTTGTCATGATGTGTGGTAGTTGAGTTTTGATTAGAGGTTAAGTGGGCAGAAAGAAGGGAAAGAAGTATAGATAATTTTAGATATTTGCTGTGGATTGCCAAACTCTTAATTTCCAGTGAGTTAAGGGCTGCAGCAGTCCTCCAATACAGGAAATATGGCTGTGTGTAGTTAATAATTTGCTGCTAGTATAACACTTCATGTAAAACTCATACCCCAACTAGTGTCCAGTTCTCTGTCAGTTCTGAAATAGAGGCAGAGTTAGACTGATGCAGGCACTACGTGGTGTGCTTCATAACTGGAGGCTGTTCTGAGGAATCCTACTGATCCTCAGCTGCAAAATCCAGCAAATTAAAAGCTTGGAATTCCAAAGGCTAACTTTTTGTGGCCAATAGCACTACTGTAGCTAGCAATACTTTCACATAACATGTATTGCAGCCAGCAGCACTGGTGTGGTAATATTTTTTACAGATATAGGTGATGTTTGATAAATCCATGGGATTTCACTCATTTGAAGGGAATCAGGCTTGATGCTGAATTTCCAGTTTTTATCAGCAGGGGCTCCTCAGGTGAAGTAAAGTTTTTCTTTGTTCAGCTTGATAATGCACTGTAAGAAAAGGGGAGATTTGCTTTAACTTCTAAACTTGTATGGAATATGGCTCATTGTGGATTTTTAAACTAGTAGCTCTAAATCTTCAAAATATTGAATGGAGTAGTGAAGTCCTTGCAGGTTAGAGAATTCAAATATAGATTCCACTGCTTGTCAGAAACTAATGAGCTGCATCTACTTATTTATCCAGAAAATCAGGATTTTTACATCAGAGTACTTTTCTCTAAAATACATGGCTCTTCTCCAATTGGGTTATTGGGAGAATTTGTCTTAGCTTGCTGTTACATGCCTCCAGCCAGGAAAGTTGGTTTTATCCACTTCTATAGTCAGGCAACACTAAACACCTCCACAAATTAAAATTGAAATACTTTTAGGGCTAGGAAAAAAGTCCTGATTATGAGCAAATTTTATTCATATGCTGTGGAACTGGTTAACTTTCTAATGGGAAGTTGGGATTGCTTTATGCTTGACTGCCACAGTGAAGGAAGTAATTGAAAAGCCAGCATTTCTTGGCATGCATGGAGAAATTTAGAGACAGTTGCACAACTCTGAATTGTGGAAAGTTTAGCTCACTTCAAATAGTCATAATTTGATTAGTCTTGCTGACTGAGTCAGGATACAGAGTCGGATTCATTTTGCTTTTTATCAAAGTTCATTCACAGCTTGATATCTCTTCTGTCTCATATTTAGTGCAGCAATTGAGATTCCCTGCTTCTACGCCAGTAACTAAGATGATTTGAATGTGGTGGGCTGGTTCCTCAAAAATAGCATATGAAGGGCTATTGATATAGTACTAATAAAATTCCAGCATGATTCCAAGTTGACTAGTGATTCAGGAAATCTTATTTTGCTATTTTTAGAACGTGTGAGTATTTCTAGCCTTTCAGGTGGACATTAAACTGAAATCATCTGCATTGGTTCTTTTTTAAAAACAATGCATTGAAAAGCTTTAAATATGGTTTCAGATGATGAGGCTGTTGTAAGGCATTCATACCACTAGATGGGGTCTGGAAGCTGTGCCTTTTTTTTTTTTTTTTTTTTTCAGAAAATCTTTTTTTAAGATGTTCGAAAAAGACAGGTCTGTGCTTCTTAAATTGTTTACAATAAAATATGTATTGCAAATGCATATTGTCACAGAATTGCTGGGAGCAACTCAGCAAGGCAGAGTACATATATATGTCAAGCAAAGACTATATAACTTCACTTATTTTTAGGAACTCATGTTCTCCCTTTGCCTTTTCCATGGAGCCCATGCTCATTTCCTTCTTTTTACTGACATCAGAAGACTGTGGGTTTTTTCCATAAGAAAATATGATAATTATGCTCTTAAAGCTTTCTTTTCCTATGTTCCCCATATCCCTGACTCACATCAACTAATCTGGAAGTTTTTGAGATCAAAATTTTATTGTCTTGTCCTATTAATGACCATCACCTATTTTTAAGCTGGTCTTCATGCTACAAAAAGGCTGTTCACAGCAGTGTGTTCTGCTTGTGATAGGAGTGTTAAGCCTGTACTTTATACGTGTTGGGATCCATTTGTGTGTCCAGTTCAAGGGTTAAAATGCTAAGTCTTGGGTCATAAATACATGTCTTGGGGCATTTTATGTAAGCCTGGGATGGGTTTATCTAAAAACTAGATAGGCCCTTATTCCTGTGTTCATTGCATAGTTCTGTGTTTGACCTGGTTTTTTGAGCCAACTCATCAAGTTTAGAAGTTAGAAAACTAAGCTGGAAAGGCTTTATAGCTTTCTTATGCCCTAGCAAATCATACTTGCTTCAGGAAGGGCCCAGTAGATAGCATAAATGATCGAGAATAGAGAGCGAGGCCTGTAAGGCTGAGAACAGGACATGAGAAGGAAACAAAACCTTCCTCATTTGAGCAGCAGTGAACTATTAGATATGCTCAGCTGTTTGTGACATTCTGTTCATTCTGTTTATTTGCTTCACTTTCTTCTGCTACACTAACCTTCCTCTTTTTTTGTCTTATCAGCCTGTTCCTTACAAGCTTTTTACAAAATAGAAGTGAAACGTAACCAAAGTTGGGGGTGATTTACCTTTCAAGGCTGCATGTTTCATAAGAATAAACTATAAGCAGAGAGCGTTGCTTCTTGTTGCTTACTTTTTCTGTTCCTGGAGTACAACATAGGGTTCTAGGACCTCAGACTTGAGTTTTGGGATTTGGGAATACATTTGCCCCCCTAACTCAAGTACTGAATTCAGCCCTGAGGAAGGTAGAAATGCTTACATGCAATAGACCTTTCCAAGATTCTTCTGAAAGTTCGGGAGACTTGTGCTGTCTGCATAGTTACAAGTCAGTTCAAAAAGCCCAATGATGAGTTAAAAAAATCCTTGACAATCTGGGCACACCTTGGTGATTGTAAACCTTATGGCATATTTTAAAAGCTAATTTGACCGTACAAATCATAGTATGCCCAAGTTAAAGGAGTGTCAATTTCAGTGTTTTCCATCAAGGCTTTACAGACAAAACTAAACAGGAGCATTAATTGAGCTTTAATTTCTTTTTTTGTCTTGGCTGAGAAGTAACTGCAGTTCAGAGCCTATTTTAGCAAACATTTTTAGCTCACATTAAATGAATGTGAGCTCAAAAAACACCAATCAAAAAGGCTTTCTTAGTGGACTTCAACCAACAACAAATTTGTCTCCTGCACTGAGAATTTAGAGGAAGCAAATTCCCAAGTTCTGGATAAGGAATACGCATTGTCAGATATCAGTGAATCATCTGATTAGCTCATTAAATAGTAAGCAAAATGTAGAGATGGAAATTTCTTCCCTGTAATAGACTAATTAGATTCAGGGGGACTTCCAGGGAGGACTCTTCTTGGCATGTTTGTAAATGTTGAAGTATGTTGATCTTGCCAGTGTGTGGAGGACTTTGAAGATGTGGGTGCACTGTGCTGCTGGTCTCCAAATGACTGTGTTCTCTAAAGTCTTTGTCTTGAACAGGGCTTTTTCTGCCAAGTGCTAATTACTAGGTGTTCAGCTTAGTCGCTGTGCTGCAAGAAAACACAATCCAACTCTTAAAACTATTTTTTGAATACATAACTTCTGGTCCACATGTGTTGGAAATCACGGGTACTCAGTTCTTTTGCAAATGCTGATTGCTTTGACTTGTAGTTCCACTTATTTCATTTTGTTCCCAGCCTTTCAAAGACCTAATGAGTACTACTTTTTTGTTTCTGAATCAGTGGTCTCTGATGGCAAGAGGAAAAACACTGTTGGACATAAAAGTCTTACAGGTGGTGTGTGTCAGATTGACACCCTGACACGTCATTGGAATAGCTAGGTTTCAGGCTCACGAGGCCTTTGCAGTTTTGAAATAGAAGTGGTAGCTGCCAGAAGTACAGGCAATTTAGGAACAGTTCTTTGGCGTTTAGTTAGATCCCTGTCAGGTAGAACATCTTCGCAAAAGAGGCCTAAGTACTACCTCTGAATAGAGGCATGGTTTATTTTGTTAGGGTTTTTTTGTTGATAAGTGGATGTGCAAGGGGAAGGGAGGAAAGGGAGATGATGAGTATTTGCATCTCTCTCTGTAGCACAGGTGATATTTATAACCTGCTGCATAGAGAGGAATTTAGAAAACCTGTGTGGTGATGTGGAAGGTATTCTAAGGTCATAAAACTAGCATTGTAACTCATTCTAAGTCCACAGATTGAGGTCTCCACTGGTTGCCAGTTTTAGTTATTAGGGTCATACCTTCAAGGTATTTGATTCTTAAAAATCATACCAGAAGAACAGAGACAGCAGTTATTTTCTGAGAAATACTCGTGCACATGCTGAGTTTTACTCTTTCTAGCTTACCTTTCTGAGCTCACTCCACAAAGAAACTGTTGCCTAGTTTTATCTCTGTGTTACCAAGATGTCTGGTATGCTGGATGAAATACTGAGCTTCTGGAAAGTGCAAGTGAGGGATCCAGTATTGTTGCTGATCGTGTTGCGGGGGATATTAATTCAGGGGCCAACAACAGAGATTGCTTCTGACAGTGAGTTTACTGAGGTTCGGTGCTCTTTCCTTAGAAGCTAGAACTGGTGGATTGGGGAATTTTCTTAATGTAGAATCTGTAGATGTTACAAGATGGCTACCGGAGTGGGATGGCAAGAATAGGATGAGGACATTTAAGGTTTTACTTTTACTGTCCTGCATTTTGACTTCTCACGTAAAGGAAAGAAGCTTGTGATTCTCATCACTTCCAATGTGAATGCTTTGGGATTCCCAAATCCCCTGTAGTTGGAAGAGTTCTCTACGTTGTTGAATTGGCAACTACTTGTTTAAATTATTTCAGTGCAATAGAAGTGTGCTGAATATTTCTGTTTGGAAACCTTTGTCAATCCTGCTCTGAGCAGAGCACTGTATTAATGACTGCAGGAAAAATGTTTGTATCTTGGCAACCGCTTTTTTATTGTCAGGCTTATCGTTCATTTCTTTCCCTTCTCCATTGAACCGTTTGTTGTGAATTTTGACTCATTTGATCCTACTCAAAGTAATCCATTTAGCTAGGTTACATTATAATGAAGTTGAAGTGCTATTTTGGCATTCACCAGTATGGGTCAACCACACTACTTCAAATAGTTCAAATAGCTATTTGTCTTCTCACACTGGAAATAGAACTCATCCCACGCTTGTACCATTCTCATCTGTTACGCTTCTGTGGCTACTGAGGCAGCTCAACCAATTTGTTTCTCAGCCTAGAATTTGAAGCTTTCCTGACCAGGTCTAACTTGGCATATTTGCCCCAAATTATATAGAACCTAAACTTAGATACTTTCCCCCCTATTTGTCTTCCATTATTTCTTAAAGGTTTCTTTTAATGTGGTAGAAAGTGAACTGATTGTTGCTTAAATTTGTGGGGATTGAATTATTCTTCTCTGGGAATCTTCGAGGTGTGTTGATGGAGCATTTGAACCGTAATGGCATCTGCGGGAGTGGGGTTTTTTGAGATGGCTTTTGACTTTGATTTTCTTAGTGTAACCATAAATAAATCTCCAAACTGTTTGCCACAGGTTTTGCCAAAATCAATTACTTCTTTAGGGCTAGGAATATCTAAGATAGTCTCCTCTGCCTTTTGTTCTGTTTTCTCACTGAAGATTAACAGGGAGTACTTGCAAATGAGCCTTTCTGACTTTGGGCAAAGAGAGATGGTGACAGTCATTAAGACTTTAGTCATGCTGATGACTTTTCTGCATATGGAGTCCTTTTTTTTTGTGGTTGTCACCTTCAGTCAGTTGAGGCTTTTTTCTTTTTTTTTTTCTTTAAAGACAGAAATGCGGCCTAAAGTTGCAATTAAATCAGTGAATTTATTGCTAAGTATTTTTTACTCTAAAGCAAGAAATCTTTTCTCTTGCTGGTGTGAGCACCACCTAATAGATAGTCTGGAAATACTTAACTGTGCAAGTCTGCTAAATACTGCCTGGTATTTAAATGTACGAAAACAGGTACTGTAGTCTCTTTTCCCACCTTTATGTCTTGTTCTTATTGTGGATTTTACTGGGACAGTACCTTGGAAAGGGCCCTCTCACTTAGCTTCTGTTTTAGGTGTACACACTTCATATATCATTTGCAGTCCTACTTTATGCATGACCTCGTCAGTCCTCTTGGAATAGAGTTTATCTTAGCTTTCTCCATGTTTAGGCTGGTATCCTTCCCATAGTGGAGGGTATTTAGAAAGATTTTTTACTTTCCTCTAGCATCCCTGGACCTGTTCATCAGACACACAACAGAGGTTTGGAGAACTGAGGTTCAAAATGTATAATAAGAGAGAGTGAGTATTGTTAGTAGTTCAGCTTTTAATTCTTTGCTGTTCTCAGATAGGGCTATGGTCACTCTTCTGTTCAGCTTTCCCTCTCGGCTGACTACTTTTCTCAAAGCTTCATCAGTTAAAATCACACTATCCACTGCTGATAGTTAGCCCTCCGTCAGATGCCCAGAGATTTTTTGATTTGAATATTAAACTTTTTCACACCTATCAGCATCCCCACATTTGCCGTGTTTTGGTTCTGGCCAGGCACTTTAAGCTAGATACTGTCCCTTTGCTCTGTCAGATCCAGCTTGCTCCTTGAAGCAGCAGTGCTATTCAGGTTTAAAATTTTCAACACTATATGTAGCTTCATGCAGTAAACATGAAGTCAGGAAACCTGGTTTTGTTTCACAGTGCTGGGTAGGTCTGTTGGTTGACCTTTCTTGCCCCGGGTTTTTCCTGTATGGAGAAATGGGAATACTGCCTACTTCAAAAGCCTCATGATGCTTAATCTTTTTGTTAGCTTTGAAATACTTTCACACCCAGGTCTTTCTGAAGTGTGAATTTAAAGTATTGTCCTTCCAATGCAAATTTAAAAAGTATAATCTGTTGTTCAAAAGAAGCTCAGATTTGGTGGAGTTTTGTAGCCTGCTTTCTTAAGGAAATAGGTTTGTGATCATCTAAGTCTTGCCATAATTGCCTCTACACCTCATTTCAATGTGGAGTGAATTAAAAGAGAAGCCTTTTTCTGTAAAAAAAAAAAA
>VXAY01001702.1:2368006-2429241 GCA_013399855.1 Oxyruncus cristatus
GTGGAATAGAAAAAAAAGAAAAAGCTTTTTTTAAAAAAAAAAAAAAAAAAAAAAAAAAAAAAAAATTAAAAAAAAATTGGTGACTAAAATTGAAGGAGAGAAGTGCATTTACTTGGGGATCGTTTGAAATGTTGGTTCAATCCTACTGTAAGACAAGGGAATTAGTCTTTGAAACATCAGTTCAAGGGAAATTGTGGTGAAACCAACTTGGTATGTCCAAAGCTATGTGTGCAGTTGCATTCAGTTAGCTTTACATGACAATTTACATTTATCTTTTACCTACTAGAGACAAAAGCTTTACTAATTCAAGACTGGACTCTTCTACTGCAGGAGCATTTTGGATCTTGCCACTTTTCCTATCAAAAGAAAGCAACTTTCATGTTGCTACTCCTATCTTTAATTTCAGCTTGTGTAGCTTATAAGAATTAAAAATTCATCCAGAATTTGTAGGAAAAAATGCATTGTAGGACTGCACTATTGACATGTGACTGCTTTTACTTAGACACCAAGGTGTGAAAATGGATTTCACTCTTTAGGAGTAATTGCCAACTTTTACAATCAGATTATTTTTCTGAGGTGACATTCTCTGATATCCGCGTTCTTTGTGTTATAATGACTTTGGTCAATGCTTCCTTTTGAGAACAGCTCCTGTTCCTTCATTTGGCCTAAAGGTCATCTTCCCATGCCATGTCTGACTGTATTTGCATCTTCTCTGTCTGGTTATCTGATGGAACCTACTCCTTTGTGTTGTGCTGGATTTAGCTGAGCAGTGTTCTCTGTCACAGTCTGTACTCCATCCTACAAGGTACTATTTCTGAACAGGCTGAATAAAGGACTCTCACCATATAATTTAGGGATGAGAAAAGGATGGAAATGATCAGGTGTTTTAACTAGCTTGCATGTGGCTGTTGGACAGTTGACTTTTAGATTGTATTCTCTACCTTCTTTTTTTATCTGGCTAAATTTGTTTTGTTTTGTTTTTTTTTTTTCCTGAATCATTGTTTTCCTACCTACTAGATCTCACTTATTACTTACATTAAAGTAACACCTAGATGATTCAAGCAGAGAGTGAAAATAGCTGTTACGTGTTCTGATCGCTCTGGGTACATAAATAGTGATGTCTGACATTTTTAAGACTCCAGTTTCTGAAGTCAGTTATCAGATAAGAACCTTACTTATTAAAAAAAATTAAATACTGCCCTCCTACTTTGGAGGGAAAAGTGACGCTTCTGCTCAACTCAGAGCTTGCCACACATTAAAGTTTATTAATGATGGGGAGATTCTTTTTTTGTATTAGTTTACAGGTTCCTGACCCTAACAGTAAACAGAACGAATGTCCCATTCTTGAACATGCAGAATCTTCACCCTGAATTCTGTACTTTTCCAGTCTTGGTGGATGCAGTTTATTTTAGTTGCATTTTCTTTTTGAAAGAAAGCAAAGATGTTTAGTTTTGCTAATAATACACAGCCTTTATTTTATTTGGTTATTCTTTAATGTCCAAACAAATACCGCTTACTTTCTGTTAAGGATTCTGGGCAATGTAGGTCTTGGAAACAGTTCTTGTAAAGGTAGTGAGATATTGTGCTTACTTCTCTGTTATTGGTTAATTTGGCCCTTTCTAAGTGTTTGATTCAGACTAAATATGAATTGTGTGTCTTTTTACACACACAGTAACTTTCAAATAAAACCCCTAACTTTTTTGCAGTTTCCCAAGTTTCATTCCAGCTCTTTCTGCACAGTTAAAAGTTCCTCAATTTTGTGGTTACAAAATTGCTGACAAACACAGTTGTATAAAATGATGTGTATCAGTTATGAGCATTCAGTTCATTTTTTCCTTTTAAGGTCATTCTTTCATTAAGTTAGTTTCACTCACTGCTGTTTATGATACCAACACTTTCTCCTTTGTTTCCTTCCTTTTCCTTCTTAAGTGGCACCCATTTCCCAGGGACAGAGTCTGTACTGCATTTCATTGTCAGATTTGTAGGAACTATTCAATGGTTATATTTAATGGATATATTTAATTTATTTTATTTCTACCAAGACACAGATCTTCTCTCAGTTTTAATGGGCACTGCCTTGTGCCAAACTCGCTTTTGAATAGCCTGGGTTAAGCTTATGTTCCCAGTAAGGCAGTTGACTTTTCAAAAGAGGATGTAACAGCTTCTTTGTCTGGAAAAGAGGAGAGAGGAGGAGAGACAAATGCTTGTTTCAGGTATAGACTTTTCTTGCAAACTCTGAGTGCAGTTAGTCCCTTATCCCACTGCCTGCCAGTAGAAACTGATTTATTTACATTAGTGGTCTACTCTTGGATTGAAAGCCTTCCATTGTTTGGCTGAGCTGGTATTTAGTTAACACTTGCATGCTGCCTGTGTGCAGCATAACCAGCTACGGAAATGACCATATTGCATATAACCATCCATTCTCTCCCTCCTCGGTCTCCCTCCAGGTCCAGCATGCGTGTTTGGATTGTAATGTTCCATCTGCGGGCTAAATATTTCTCTTAATCATACAATATGACTTTTTTAAAAACTCAGATGTGCATGCGTCTCTGTATTGCTTCCTGAGTTGGCAGGCAACATCAGCATTCCACAGCTGTCTGGGTGAGCCAAATTTGGAAGCAGAGTAAATTCAAGTAGTCTGGCTCTGGATTCATAAAGATAATGCCTCTGGCAGAAAGGGCATCCATCTTGTTCAGAGGTGTCCCTTTAGGATTGCCTTCAGATTTCTCACTAGCTGTCATGGTCTGTGTCTTTTAAGAGGAAAGGACTGAGTGTGATGCATCAGTAAACTTTTTAATAACTACAAGAAGGTGTTGCCTCTGAAATTTCTTTGTTGGAGCGTGCAATAAGGGGCAGGCAGAAGTGGCAGCTTTAACACGAGCAACTTATCCAAACATGTCTACACTGCCCCACTACGTGAAAATACCCAAAAGCAGCACCAACTAAAGGTGCAGAGCAGCACCATGCGGCAACCAGGAAAGTGGTGATAGTCATTTGAGCATTCAACATGCTAAAGCACTGTGCTCCCCTTCCTTTTGCGTTCCCACACATGAAAAAAAGAAAGTGTAAAAGGTCTGATTCTGATTAGTTTGAAGATCTCTCGGGCTTCTTGATTCAGTTCCCCTCCTTAGTACTAATGAGTATTAACAGCACTTTAATACTGTAAAAAATAACTTCTGCCAGCTTCTTTCTTGGATAAGGCTCACTGCTCTTTTCCTGCAATTTTGATGGAGATGGAATAGTCTAGAAGACATCTCAGGCAATTAGTATGTTTTCCTAAAGCCAGCATGGTTGTTCTATAATCAACTAAATTTTATGATGGAAGATACTGAGGTCTTGGGGTTTCTCAGTTCTCAATACTGCTGCCAAGTGCACTGCCTGCAGTAGGAGGCAGAGCACAAGAGATTTCTCATATCCTTTATATGTCCTCTATTTGAGAAGTAGGTGTGCAGCTTTTCCACCAAGATGGAGCCATGAACTGCACTCGCTACATAAATGTCCACCCTCATATTCCTGAACATATCTCCCAAATGTTCTGTCCTAGGAGGAGAGAGAGAGCAAATATTTTTCCTTTGTTTGGATCAGGAAATGGGTGTTTGGCAGGGATTGGTGTCAGTTTGTTCATCTCATCTCCACCTGACTACCTGCTGCCTCATTTCAGAGCTTGTTAAAGGAAAACACCATGCAGTTAATTTAACAAACCCTTTCAAAGAGTCAGAGAGGAAACAGTCAAGACACAGCAGAGTAGGGAAAACAGAAAACCATTGTCTTGTGAATACCACAGCAAAATGCTGCACTTGGAGCTATTGAGTCTGACTTTTGGAGACATGAGAATTGAGGCAAGTGGGGAAAGTCACCAGCATGTCACTCTTACATTACAAATATAAGAACAAATGAATATTGTAGTGTTTCCTTCTGCATCAGCCAAACTAACCCACTGCTTTTTGTATTAGTGTGGGGTTTGGGGTTTTTGTTTGTTTCTCTTCTTCTGTCTGAGCCAAATGTGCAAGGAACTACAGCAGGAGCTGTAGTTCCATTGCACGTGTGGCTCAATCATGTGGAAGAGTAAGGGTATAAGGTAGTCGAAGCTGTGGATCTTTTGAGGAGCATTAACAATTCAGCTCCTTAATTCTAGACATTTTATGTGTGTATATGATCATTTTTTCTGAAGTTCTAGTCTCTCTTACTTCCTTTGATTTCTGAAGTAAAATACTCTTTTAGAGCTTTGGTACACTAAAGTTACTGCAGCACAAGACAGAATTCAACTCCAAGAGGTGTTTGCTTTGATAACTTTGACTGCCACAGGACCTTCGTGAAACATCAGCAAGCAGCATGGAAGCTAGTTTAATATTACACTACTGTTACTATAAAATATAATCTCAAATTATTTCAGGCAAGGCATGATAAGTGTAACCATGGAAACTTTGCCTGAAGACTTGAAAGGATAAGGCATCTGGTAGGCTCACTTGTTTGTAGGCAGGAGAGAATTCTGGGTTGTGGTTTGGATTAAGGAGGAAAACTGGTAATGAGTAGAGAAGCTTGGTGGCTGCACCTTAACATTAGGTCTGATTGGTGCATGTATGTTACGATCTTCTTACCCATGTTGGAGAACTCATATGTTTTTATATAAAAATGGACTTTTCTCAACTAAAATAATCTGGAGTTATTTCTTCTACCTGTTTTTTTTTTTTTCATTGAGGTTTTGGTTGGTTGGGTTTTTTGGAGTGTTGTGTTGTTTTAATTTATTTGTCAGGTTTTTTTAAGGAAGTGGAAACTTCCAAAGGAAAAAAAAAAATTGTCTTACTCAAGCTTATCACACGAGGGGGAGGCAAAACAGCCATGTGTGTTCTGGTTTTCTTGTTTTGTTTTGCTTTTTAACGTCTGACTGAGTATTTTGAGCTGGATTAATACTTTATTGGTCTTGAATAACAGAAGCTAGGGCTGATGAGAGGGATCCTAAATCCTCATCTCTACGGTTACAGTTTCTACTATCACATTCTTTCATGTTTCTGTTAAAAACCTTTAACACTATTAAGAGAAGCTCAGCAGCTTTGCCTAGGAGGAGAACGAGAGACCAGGACTGTTCATGTTGATACAGGTGTTCAGAAGTTTTGGTGCCCAGCTTGAAGGTCTTACTAGTTATCTGACTTTGAAAATGTGACTTCTAGTGCCTTTCTGGCACCCTGGCTTTGTCTGCTCCGTTCATAAAGTGCATGTATGCGAGAGCAGTGTATTTCTAGTGCATTCATTATGTGGAGTCTTCCATTTTGTTTTGGTTTTGTTCAGATCTGGCTTAGGAACAATGGTTTTTTAACTTTACAGTATCTCATGTAATAAAGCATGTTTCAACCTGCACGGAATGTGGCTTTCCATCAGTGTGGAGTGACTCATTTTTCGTAGTTGTTTGGGCAGAGGGCTACATCAGAAAGTATTATGCATTAAAATCTATGAATAAACTTTCCTCTAGAATTTGCAAACTGCATGCTGGCATGCCTTTTCTGGTCCAGAAGGTGCATAAAAGTCACAGCCCCCAACAAGATTTGATGGGTATTGCTCAAAACCTGTTAACAAATTGTTGAGCTCTGGTACTTCTTAGGGAGGTTTCAGTGATCACTAAACAAAAATGTGACAAAGTGTCTTTCATCTTTGTCTTCCTTTCTATACACACAATCATTTAAAGTACAGAGATTGAATGAAGTCCTTGAAAAAAACAGAAAGTCTGTACAATACAAGCTGAATTTCAGGAATGCTGTGATTATCTTTAGGTTCCTGAATGGAATAAATTTAATTTCTGTTACTTTTTAAAGAGAGAGCCTGGAAACCTGTGCCCCTTTGTCTTCTGTATGTCAATAAGAACAGATACAAATACTCCAGCTCTGAATGTATAGCCTATGGGGGGACAAGGAAACTAGCTAATTCAGGCATGTGAGAGTTTTAGGTAAATGTCAGCATAATTGTCTTGTCTACTTGGCAGTATTTTTAGATAAAGTCAGTTTGAGATTAGCTAAGTGACTTATTTTAGCATTTCTTGCAATAATTCCTTAGTAAGATGCCCTTTTATTTAAGACATCTGGAACCAGTTGTAGAGTTCAAACATCCTCAGATGCCCTATAGAGATGTAAATAAAACCAGAAGCAAGATAATGGTCAGACTATCTACAATGGGAGAAAATGCCATCTGGTGCCAGAATAGAGTTAAAAAAAGTTTGGACTGTCTGAATTCAAACACCAGCTAACACAGAGGGCTGGGTGCTGGTAGGGTCAGTTTCAAAGGCAGACATCCCAGAAATACAAGGACAACCTTTTTAAGGCTAAGTGCTCTGTCAGACTTTGCTCCTACTCAGGAAATGTATTTGTTATTAACAAAACTCATAGTCCTTAATTTTATTCCTCTGAAGACTCTAGTCATAGCATTTTGATAGTTTGTCATTCAAGTTTTGGATTAAGTTTTTTCAGGAATTGATGCTTTGAAGCAGAAACTAAATAAGATTATAGTTTACTATGCTTTTTTGTTTGAAACGACGCAGTAAGGTTAAAAGAGTTCTGTCTTTAAGTAGTTCAGTTTATATGCACGGCCCATCTCACTTGTTTCATCTGGTTTTTCCCAGTTCACTTCTCCGCTATGGTGGAAACCTCTCTCTTCAGAGTGCCATGAGTGTCCGGTTCAACAGTAATGGGACCCAGCTGCTGGCACTGCGTCGGCGCCTTCCCCCGGTCCTCTACGACATCCACTGCCGGCTGCCTGTCTTCCAGTTTGACAACCAAGGGTACTTCAACTCATGTACTATGAAGAGCTGCTGTTTTGCAGGTGATCGTGATCAGGTAATAAGCAAGCGATGTTGCCCTGAGTTTCCATGAGTGTTTGAGAACACCTCTGTAAGGGTAGTTTTTTTCTGATTCATGAGAGAAAACGAGAGACAGGACACATAGAGGGTTATTCAGAACTGTTTTGCCATGTGGGCTGTGAAAGAAGGAAAACAAAGTACGTAATAAATTTTACCTCTTGTTTGATGTAATCTAATACTTACTTGAAAGATAATATTCAGAAGGAAAATATTTGCAGAGGCTTTTTGGGTTCAATTAATATGTAGATTTAATATGTAGATGTCTACTCATCTACGTATGACAAGGAAGCATTTTCCTTGCATTTCAATATTGTTACTGAGTGCAGTAGAGGCAATGCCACAAAATTTAAATGTTGTGAATTTATAGAGTTATTGATTCTTATTTCAAATTACAATGTTTCTCTTTTAATACCATACTACTGGATCAGGTAGGATAGGTCTTTGTAGCTCAGTGTTCTGTAAGTAGTGATGGTGGGTGCTTAGGAAGGAATAGTCTGTTACTTTACTGAAGCAGGACTTTGTCCCTACTACCAATCACAGAAAAATAGGTCACACATAAAGTGGCTAACAGCAGTTTGTATGATTCTAGAGCCAGATACTGTCTTTGGACAGTTGTATATCTAATTACCTCTAACACTGTGTAAAGACAAAAAATGTATTTTCAAGCCACGATGGTATCCAACTATGATCCAACAATTTCTTTGCAGTCAGAATTTGATCATTAATTCTATTGCTGCTGCTGCAGGAGGCAGAGTTGAGCTTCTTTCAGATTGCAAGTAGGAAATACATTCATGTCTCTGAACTTGAGCAGTGTTTCTGAGTTGTGCATAGTTTTTGACAGAAGGAGTGTGAAAATGTGGTAATGAAACCATCTTTAAAAAAATTAATGGTTTACTGTAAAGAATAGGAGAACACTTTTATTGTCTAAGAAGTAAACTGCTGACAAATTGTGGTTCATTATTCTTCTCCTCTGGAACTCGGCGCAGACCTGTGTACACTCTGATGTATAGTTTAGCTTCTCATATTTTACTGAAGATGTAGATAAAAGCCCTAGTATATGTTGCTCTGCTTTATAAGCCATTTTATTATAGGTATGGTATTATTTTAACAGGAAGAATATATCTGTTCTGCACCAAGTCGATGCAATACTTCAGAAGCCTGCATTTTTTAAAAACTTGATATTCTTGTGGCTTGACTGACTTTCTGTTCAGATAAGTAGCAGCACATAATGCTGCTAATGAGTTGGAAATCAGAGCAAAAGACATTTATATTGTCTTATAAAGCTATGTGAAGCTAATAGGGAAGATGAAGTTTAATATGGAATGTTAGAGAGATGTGGAATTTGACATTTAGACACAGGCTCATAGTCCTCTTCTAAGGAAGGAAAAAAGATAATGAAGTCAGAAAATGCCACACATGCTTCAACTCTCTATGTCTGGAACTGTCCAGTAATGTTCAAATTCAGTGACTAAGATTGTCAGCACTATGAATAGTCCTTAAGGACTGCCTTTTACAGAAAACCCAGTTCCAATTCCAGGTGTACTGAGAAGGTTAGAGTTGGAACTGACTATAAGATAGACAAGATGAAGAAAAAATTGTAATTTTTCCTGAGTTTTGCTCTTCTATACAACTAACATGCTTTTGCTCAATGTATATGTCTTCACCCCTGCAAATTAGAATTCATCAAAAGAAGAAACAAATCTGCATCCAATTTAATCTGGTTCTAGTCTGCTTTCCCTTTTATTATTGATGTCCTTAAAAAAGAATGTCTTTTATTTGAGATCCATGCAAAGTAAACTTCATAGAATTCCTTGCTTGTATTTCCTTGTGGGATCAAAACTTTGTGTGGGTGAAGGCTTATTTGGAGTGATCTAAGGATAAGAAAGTTGTTTTCAAATTGTGAGTGGCACTTGTGGTAGGAAAACTTCTTCAGCAATTTTTTCACATTGAACCTCTGATGTTCCCTGTCTTCCATTTTTCTTTTAATCTTTATTAAACTGCTGAGTTAATCTTTTTTTCTCTTTTAAGTTGTCTTAACTAATTAGGTTTTAACCCTTTACACAGAGCCTAGTAATTTAAAAATGTGACTCTCCTGTGTTCAGAATTATGTGTTCACTATTATGTGTTGTCTGCACAGGTAATTCATCTGATAATTTTGGATTTCTATTGTATATATTAACTCTAATGAGGAAGGGATGTCCTTAACTCAGCCATGCTTAGAATGCAGTTGCATTGGAAAAAAAAAAAAACCTGGTCAGAGCGAGAGGCCTTTCTCATCCAGTAGAGGTGATGTAAGACCTTTCACTGATATAACTTCCTAAATTTGCAGCAGCACTTACTTTTCTTTCTGGGTTGACGACTTGTATTGACACTCAGAGAGCTCAGAGCATTTGAATGTGATATAAGGAAGGGATCAGATGGTGGGTGAGAGGTGGAGAGATGGCCTTTAAGCTCTGTGAGACTCAATTCCTCACAGAACTACAACCTTTGTTAATATTTCCTGAAGTTTGGGCATAGAAAATGGCTTACTCAAAGGAAGTTTTCTTGTAAATCATGACCATCATGGTTTAAAAACCTATAACTCTTAATTTTGGGTGAGCCTTTGTAAGTAACACGATGTTGCACGTGGAACTGTTGGATTCTTGTATGGCAGAAATGAGCAGATTTTGAACTGCAAGCTCACAACATAGGAGTTCTCTTGGAGATCACCCTTTTATCTTAAGAAACAAAATTCTTAAGTTCCCATAATGATCAGATGTGTTATTCTTACTTTGACAAGGTTCATGTGTTAAATTAATACAACTTCTTTGCACAAATAAAACACAGACTACTAGTTGAGGAACAGTTTGATTGTTTTGTCTGTTGATGACAGTTAGACTCTATACTAATCTTTCCAGTATCGTTTTTTTAGTGCTCACAGATTGTGGCAGGTGCTCAACAGGGCTTGGATCCAGAACTCCTGACTTGTTACTGTAGAGGGAAGGTGTGCAGTGAGCTGTATACCATCTCCTTTTATTGAAGCATCTGTGATGCAAGTTGATGGAAATCTCTTAGCAAAAAATTATATACCAGTAATTCTTTATGGTACAAAAAGCAGAAAGATTCACTTGGTAATGCCAATGATCTTCTGTGTTTTGTAAGTTTAAAAGAACACCTTCTGAAGTGCCTATATGGTTTTGAAGTATTTTGCGGGGGGTGGGGGGTGGTTGTTGCACAAGCTAAGTGACAGGGGTCTTAGAGAATGAATATCTTTGTTTCTTTTTGTGACCTTGCAAACTATCATTTTCCTCCAAAGCATTATTGTCCTAGTCCTCCTGAACCTCATTTGAAAATCAATGAACAGTATATATGAGCACTTTTCCTAAGGATGCCACAGCCATACTTTTGTTTCTCGCAACTACCAAAGCCTGAGAGGCATAGTTTAACTGGTGTTTTATTTGCAACCACTTTTAACTGCCTTCATTTGCTTCCCTCAGACTTTATCTTTTGTCCATGTCACCAGTGTAATGACCTCATTCACATGAAACCGATTTTTTTATTCTTTGAAGGTGAGCTCTGATGTTGGTAGATAAACAGGGTCAAAATTGTATGGCGTTTGCATTGTCCAGGAGCTCACTTGAGTCATACAGCTGAATCAGGCAGGAAGGGTAATGTAGGCTAAATGGATCAAGCATGACTCTTAGCTTCCCACTGTCTTTGTTGGCCACAGAGATTTGTGTGAGGCTGTAATTTATCCATCCTTCTGGTGTGATCATCCAGGTCCAGAGTTTTAGAAGCAGTTTATTTATGCGTCTTAGTCCCACTTAGTCCCCATTTAGCCTAATGTGCATGACTTTACCCTAGTGTGCACAGGGGTTTGATTAGATATGAGTATTACATATGTGAGAATCTCAAGCCATGCTAGGATGCTGGGGGAATTTCTATTCTTCTTGTCAGCATTAGAATTTGGGAAATGTTGCTTAAATACTAAGGATTTTTAGTTGCTAGACTGGTATAAAAAATACCTTCTTGTATCTGAGGCTACAGAAAGTATTGAAGGGCTTCAGGTACCCAAATGCATTTTTAAGGGGAGGAGGCTCAGAGGCCATAGTGATGGGCAGCAGCAAAAACAGGCCCAGAAAAAAACCCACAAAACACAATCACCCTCCAAACTAAAATAGACCAAAAGCTTTTCTTGCTCAAGAGTTGTTGCCTGTGTCACAATGATGAATGCTATCAGCTCATTCCTTTTTTTCCCTGTGTAGATAATATGAGGCTCTATAACACTTGTGGTTGTAAAATCAACTGCCTATTGCCTGCTTTAAAAAAGAGGGGGTGGGGAGAAATAACTTGTACCCTGTGAATCCAACAAAAAGTGTCTTGACTCTGGCATGCCCTCAGACATTACATCACCACTCAGCCTTTTCTGTTGACATTACACTGGTATAGGAGAGTTTCAGGAATGCAGTGCTCATGGTACTGCAAGACTGCTCCAACTCCCTATAAAGTTACAGCCTTCATTATGTTGAAATCTGTGTTCTAAATAGCCCTGGTTAGGGACAAGGCAGTTTTTCACAGGGAAGAATTATTACATGAGTGTAACTCTTCCAAGAACGAGGTTAGCTGTATAGGTGCCAGTGATCTTGTATGGTAGTATATTGCCTTTGTAAAGAAACAGAGCTTTTCTTCAGTGGTGTACTTTGTGTCATCTAAATTAAAGGTCTTTTATCACGGGAAGTAGTGCTTATCAATGTCTAGATTTAAGAACTAAAAAGAAGAAAGGGAATTATTCTTTTAGAGAATGTGTTGTGGGTTTCCTGTGCACAGAAGGCTTCTTAATGAATAGTAGCTTATTGCAGTCAGCATTTCTTAAAATATGAAAAGCACTCGCTGTGCAAATATGTTGCTGTGCTTGGATAAAAAGAAAATCAGTGTCTTACTCTGTCTTAAATTTGGTTTCTTCCAAGAATTACTGATGAGATTGTAGTTTGCTTTTTGCTTCATCTAAATAACAGTTTAAATCTCAGGTATATGCATAACATTACATACATATAAAATGCATACATGAGGTTTATCTGGCTGTGAAATTATTTATTAATTTCTTCCCCATTATTTTTGGTAATCAACATGGTGCAGTCATACTGAAAATGTCCCTCCAGAGTCAAGGTCTTGACAGAAGGTGCTATGAATTTTTTTTAACTCTTATTATTCTGATCGCCTCTTCTCCCATTCCCGGTGCATCCTGCCAGCCCTATTTCCTGTCTCCGTTCTCTTCTGCAGTCCTATAGACCTTGGTGGAGGTTGTTAGACATCTAGACAGTAATGCACAAGCCCAAAAGGACCCATACCGAAGCTAAATTCTGGTGGAATGGAACTCTGACTCAGGACACTTCGAGTTTTGCAGGCTTCGTGTTCCTCCTAGTCACAGGAGATCTGTGGTTTAGTAGCACCTCTTACGTGACTGGGGAGAGGGAGAGAAGGAGAGTGAGCAGGAATGCTCTGCTAAAAGTGACACACAATGGGTGCTGCTCTTCTTGTTGAGCTGTTTTGACTAATATTTGATTTAATGTATATTTGAAAAAGTAAAGTAACAGATGTCTGAAGAAGACAGAAGAGAGCAATTGGGGTACGTGCAGTTTCAGCCATGTACGGAAGAGTCTTCTTCATATACTCAGATAAACTGGGTACTCTCTTTGGAAGGTAATAGGTATATTTTCCCTGCCATAGGAATCCTCAGTAAGGATTTCTAAGTTGCTTTTGTTCATTAATAAAATTACTGTTATGGCCTTTCTGCATTGCAAAAAGGCAGCTGTAAAAATGTTGATGGATTGTTCCCAATGATGCTTCTGTAAACTTTTAAAACTGCCCCACACAGAGTTGGCTGCTTATAAGATTAGGGATTTAGGGAGTGGAAATACAAATTTTTGGCTTTGAATTTTATGTGCTAGAAGCAATTTGTATTTCTCCAGTCTGCCGTGTCACAGCTTTTCTTTTTCTAGTTCATGCTTCTTACTGAGGAGCAAAGCGTCTGTTGTAAAAAAAGCCTTTGGACATACCTGTTGGATTTTCAGGCTGAGATAGAAAACTTTTAAGCTCTGTTTTGTGCCAGTTCCAACCTTCCTGAAAAACTGTTTCAAACAGTAGAGGTTGCAAACTGCTGTCTTGGCTGGTATGAAAAAAGACATATGTTTTCAAAGCAAACATGTTTCTTAATATCACAATTATGTGAACCCTCTTTAAATTTATTAAATATTTAAAAAAAGATATCATTTCCACCCCAAAAGTTATTATAAAGCAGAAGATAAAAGCTTGTGTAGATATCCTTTCTTGTAGGTGAATTATTTTCTTAACCATGAGTATTCCAAAACACATTTCAAAGAGACCTTCCTTCCTCAGTTATTTCTCATCTTACTTTAGTTTTTTGATTTGAAAGACAAGAATAAGAGGTTAGTAGCCTGAACGGGTGACTGCTCTTTACTTTGTCCTCCCAACCCAACAGCCTGGTTAACTGTCTTGGAGAGAAGAACTTCTTAGTTGGTAACAGTGAGAGCTGCTAGAAGGAGAAGAGGCAGCCACTCTGACTGCATTTGCAGTCTGAGGGTACAAAGAAGGCAGTATGCCATTGAGAGGGGAGGCCCTGTACTTCCTTGGTCTGTACTCGCACCCATCTGACCCCTATAGAATCTGGATGAAATACATAAGTGAGAATACTATATTGAATGACTCATGGTAATTTGTGTGGGATTTTACTCTTTTGCAGCAACCAAATCAGACCACTGCTCTGTCAGGGACTCCTATGCTGGCACAAGGCATGTAGGTGGGGCCATACCTATGGAGGAGGTCAGCAATGATCATTAGAGCAGATTTTCAAGCTGCACTAAGTGAGAACTCTATACTAAAAACCTGGATTGATCAACATAGAGGTAACAGCCTGACAGAAAGATCAGGAATTGCAAAGAGGTGGAAATACCTCATTAATTATTGTTTATTTCTTCATTGTTTAAGGAAAGGAGTGCTTTGTTCTGTGGGAGATTCTGTTTTTTTCTTTAGTTCCTCTGATACTGCCCATCTCAAATAAGCTGTATTGTCTTGCTCTTTTTTTGCTTGTTTGTTTCTTGATGCTTTTTAAAAAGGAAATAATTTTTTCCTCCTCCATAGTTATGTCTTTACCTTGTTTCCCCGCTGGTTAGTGGGTACTCTAGCAATAGAAAGATGAATTGAAAACAAATCTTTGGGTTTTCTCTCTGCAGGAAATATAGACTTAGCACTAAATTATGATCAAATGGTTAATTTATCAGTAATTTTTTGAAATGGAAAAAATTGCAAGGAAAGTCTCATTTATAAGGAACATGCGTAGAGCGGTCTTGGCACCACAACAGGTCCAAAAGCAGTTATAAAAAAAAATCTGGTTGTGTTTTGTCAAACACTTTTCATGCAAAGTATGTATTGTATAGCAAGACCTGTGTTCATGTTTGTGATACTTTTATATATGTGTATATATATATGTGTACAAACACATGTAACTGTACATGTATATGTAAGGAAACCTTTCTTGATTTTTGCTTCTTTTTATTTATAGCTTGCTTATCCCTCTTGAAATAGTTCCATGAGAAGCAGATTGTCATGATATCTTTGGGACTTTGCTGGGTTCAAGGATGAGTTCATATCTGAGTTTCCTGATGTTTAGTTAGTGGGGTGTAACTATGGTACTGCTTTTTTCTCAATGGCTACTCACAGGGTATCTCTCGCCCTTCTGTGTCATGGCTGCCCTTTTGCAAAAGAATATTTCTGGACAGTCCATAATTCTGAAATACTCAGGTCTTCTATCAAATTTGAAATTGGCCATTAGGCTTAAAAGTTCTTGGAGATGGAGAGTTGCCACAAAAAACAGAATAACATAAGCTGTTTACTTACTTCATGTAAATGGATTCCTTCTTCAAAGTACTGATTGCTATGAATTTCAATCTCTTTTGGACAAACAATGTTTTTCAGACTTCAGTGTTGTTTCATGTCAAACTGTGGTTTCCTCAATGAGTATCAGTGTCTATCCCACCACAAAGGTGATGTGCAAGGCAGCTGATGAGCTCTCATGTGATCAAGAGGAATTAATTCCTGAGCTTAGCAGACTGCCACTAAACCAGGTTCTTTATCTGTTGTTATAGGAAAAGAACAAGAAGCCTACACCCCACCTCTGAGTTATTTTAATTGCCTGTTATATTACAAGCAATATATGGAGGGTCTGTACATCCTGCCTCTTAAAGGATATGTGCATAACAGCATAACTGTTTCAAATTTGGACTCCTCTGTGCTTCTTCCCAGCATGTAGGTTTTGCATTACTTGAAGAAGATAAGGGATGGCTCACTAAAAGCCTGAGAAAAATTTTGCCTGTTCTGATCTTTTCTGCCCCAAGTTTCATTGGCCCCTCTGAGGAAAGGACAGACATGCTCAAGTGAGTGGGAATTGAGTCTCTTTCAAAGCTGTAAAAAGCAGCATGGGATTTGAGTCTCTCTTACAAGCATTTTACTGTTAGTAACTTAGCAACAATCACTTTTTAAATGGTGATAATTTCTGTGCCATTACCCATGGTCTTGTGCATCCATTTATATTTATATGGTGATGGTGCTTTTTGGTTTGTGCACTTAAGACAAAGTCTCCTACATTCTTCTTGTTCTCCCCTACATTAGTAGGGTCATTCAAGAAACTTGCTGATACTTTTGGAAAAATGATCTATGTTTGTTAGTCCCTTATCTTGGGCGAAAAGCTCGAAAATCTCTCTGATGTGTGTCGTAGTAATAGGAATTTTATGGAAGCAGGATATATGGATGTTCAAAAGTAAAATAAGGTTTGTTTTAGATACAATTTTATTGGAATAATCCATATTCAATAGCTCCTGAGGAAATATAGCTTATGGGATTTTGAAAGCTTTCAAACTGGCAGTGGTGAGAACAAAAAATAAATTCTCCAGAGCGGTAGTACTCTGCAAAATGCAATGCTAATGCTACTGTTACAAGACTATAGCAGATTAAATCTCCGTTTATTTGTATCAATTGCTGTAATTTCCTTGGGGAGAGAAAAAATGAGAAGAGTTACAGTGGAATGAGTGGGGAGAGCTAGTCCAATGTAATTCTCCCAGATTCCTGATGGTAGTTCATTTTAAGCATTTCATGCGCACTTGAAACTCAGACTTAATTCGTGTTTTCTCCCAGCAGCAGATTCGAACCACGCCTGAGAGTTTTCTTCCTTCTAAGGCAAACTTCTGAATCAGCAGCTCATAGTCATCTGGAAACCTTTTCCTGTCATTGTTGCTAACAGCTAGACATAGAAGCTGATTCTGCCCTTCTAAAAAAACTCCAATATTAACAACAAGTGGTTTTTTCTGTCTAATCTCATGTCCATATGAATATTGTAAATATTGATTTCAAAAGTCCTGGTCAGATACAGCGGCAAAAATGCTGACAATGAAACAGGTGGGTTTAATACTGGTTCTGTCCCCTCCAGACATTTGAGCTCCTCGCACAGTGTCTGGTGTGATTCTTAATTCAGCATTGCAGTGGTTCTTGAGGTTATGTTCTGCTTGGAGTTTGTCTTTGGGAGGGAGGGTGGAAGGAGGAGAGTGATTGCTGTCTCAGCCATTTAGGTCTATCTGTGAATGCACGTATTTTTGTCTCCCCCTGGCTTGCGTCTGTGATTTAATTATCTGGGCTTTTGTTCTGAAAGTGAGGGATTTGAAGGTACTCTGCTATGATTATGTTTTCAACATCCCCTCAGGACCAAAAATTATTGTTCACAATGAAGGTGGAGTCTAACTGTATGCAGTATGACATTCTTTCATCTATCGAACCCCAACACTTTCTTTTTCTTTTCTTTCTGTTCCTTCCTTTTAAAAAGCCTACTCCATTCTCTCAAGATTTCAGCCTTATTAACTATGGTTTGGTGCACTTCATAGTAACTATTTCTTTTGACTCTTCTAGCACTAGGGACTGACTTTCTTGTTTTCTTAATCCTTATTCTCCAGCTTTGAGCTAGTGAGGAGAACTATTGGCTTATTGTTATATTAATAATAAATGCATCAAAGAAAAAATGTCACAGATGATCATGTGTCCTAGTAACATCAGCCCAGCTGTGCTCTCCAGAGGCCTTAGGTTCCCATTGTCTTGAGCAGAGAGTACTAACTGGAATTGAGTTTCTTTTTCAAATGTCATGGAAGAGGCATGTTTTTGAATTTAGCAGCTTGAGTGTCTGCTCTTGAAGCTTCTTGTGGCAAATTGTTCTTGCAGTAGCTGCAGTCATGAGGCTGGTCTTCTGGCGGTCCCTTGATCTTGGTCTGAAAAGCCACTTTCTACTTCTCAGACCCGCATCCCTTAGTCTTACAGAAAAGGACCACCAGAAAAGAAATGCATTTGGGGATTCAATTCTATATGGTGAGAACAGCAGGAAAACTTGTACCCTAGACGTATCCTAACAGGGGAAGAGAGCAGAAAACAATGCTGGCTGCTACCGTGGTGGCAGTGGAATCACAGAGATACAAAAAAGTTGGACATTTTGTGGAATTTGATCAATTTCTGGTAATTATTGGCAGAGCTAACATCAAAATAAAATTTAAGTATATATAAAACGTTTGCTACTTGCAGCCCATTGCTTACAACATCAAACTCGTGTAGATGATTTCATCAATTGATGGTTTTCGCACAAGCTGATTGGTGTCTCAGCGTCAAGATTAAAACCATAAGTACTTTTCCAGAAGAGCTCAGGTCCCAAGCTGAGCTTGTTCTGGGCCTGAATATAATTGCACTGCAGATGTTTTATTCATTCCTACCTATTTTCTCTTAATTCACTCAAGAATACTTTGGCCAAGTGTGTTTGATTGATGCAAATGTCATTAGGTTTGGAAATGACAATGAAGTGAAGGACTTCATGGTCCTTTTAAGTAGGTATGAACTGTCTCTAGTCTGAGATAGTTGGATTGAATATTTCTGCCATTGGAGATACTCAAGAGCCATCTGGACACATCCTGGGAAATCAGCTCTAGATTGACCCGCTTGAGCAGGGGGATTGGACTAGATGACCGCCGAAGGTCCTTTCCAGCCTCAGCCAGTCTATGATTTTGTGAACTATTTTAAGGCACTTTGTAAATTTCTTTCTTTAAATTCCCCAGAATGTGATCACTTTAACTTATACGAGTTCTTGTGCTGAACTGCAGTTTTTGCCTCTGTCTCTGTGGCCTGAGTTTGTGTTCCCACTGGTGTTTTCATGAAGCTGTGATGTCTGATGGAGTGTAAAGGTTTCAGGTGGGCATTTTCCAGTCACTACCCACTTCTCCCCTCCTCTTTCCTCTTCCCCCTGTAACCCAAAACCCAACTTCAATCCACCAAGACAATTATTTCCCTTTTTACTTGGGCAATCTTTGAAAAAAAAATGAGTCAGAAGAGACCTTTGGAGATCACCTTACTGCTACAGAGCATCTTCAAAGTTAGATCAGGTTGCTCAGGGAATTGCTTAGGTAAATTTTGGATTTGCAAGAGTAAAGAGTCCACAACCTTCCTGGGGCCAAGTTGCAGTGTTTGTTATACTCCTCCTGAACATGCTGTTTATTTGTGCTTAGCTGGAATTTCCCGTGCTGAGACTTGTGACTCTTTCTTCCTGAGTGTCCACTGCGTGCCTCTAAGAAGAGTCTGTCCCTGCCTGCTCAGTATTCCTTCCAAGAGAGAAACTGTTGAGGTCCACTCTGTCCCTTCCCTTTCTCTTCTTCTGGCTTAAAAAGACCAGTTCCCCTTAGGTTTTCCTTGCAGATCATGGGCCTTCAACTGCAGCAGCCCTCTTGTCCACTCTCTGATTTGTTAGTGTCAGTCTTGTATTGAAAGACTCAAGCCAGACACAATACCTCAGCTGTGGTTTCAAAAGTGCCAAGTAAGGGGAATAATCGCTTGTCTTGACCCTCTGTTTACATTCTTGATAGAGCATCAACTTGCCATTAGTCCAGATCACTGCAAAGGCACTCTAAATTTTGCTATCTCTGAAGCAGGACAGAATATGCTGGAATCGGTGGTCTTTGCAGCTAGTATGTTTTTGTTCACTGGCCAGTGATACACCACATTTCCTACACAATTGATCATAGAGTCTTAAAGGATACACAGTGTGTTCCTCTGCAAATAATTTTGGAAGCAGATTTGAAGAATGTCACAGACACTCCCTTCCCTGCATGTACATAATGTGCTTTTTGTGTGTTGTGTGCCTGGTGTAGGATATCTGAAAACTGTCACTTTGGTGCCCTGTCATTATTGGTTTGTTTGGTTTATGAAGCAGAGTGCTAAATGACTCTCATATTGAGGAGTTGTTTGAACTTGTTTGGTTGGGGGGGGAGGGGAAGGTGCCATGGTCATAAATCCAAGATACTGAGCTTTCTAGGTGTTTTAGTTAGAAGTCTCTGTTTTTCGTCATGTGTCCTTGGCAAACTAGTTGCTGCTTCAACAACACAGTTTGGTAATAAATAGTAACAATTGGCAACATCTCTATATAAATGAGACTTTTTTTTCCATGTAGCATTTCTTCTCTAACAAAACGTAGTAGAGGTGTTTTCTGTCTAGTTGCTGGGAGCTTTCCTGTATGAGCCCTAGTCTGTGGAGTTTTGGCACAGTGACTCAGCTGCTGTGGGCTAACATTTATGAGCAGTCAAATGAAAGGGGAAGCACATATTCCTGGCACCATCAGGTCAGTTTGGCAAGGTAAATTGCCTAAGTGCTTGAACTTGTAGAAATAACTTTCTGGCTTGGAAAATATGGGTTTATGAGTGATGCTGAACTAGTGTGCACAAGCCTTTAAAGGACCTTTTGTTTGATCGGTGCCTCTTACCTGTCAGAAAATGAGCAGAATTGCATTCATAAGAGCTTACTCACATCCTGCATCCTTAAAAATGAGAGAAAAAAGAATGGTTGGATTAAGATAGTAGGAAACCAGAGAAGGGATTTTAGTGGTTGGTTATTGGATTTTTGTGACCGAAAATATCCAAACACTGCACTAATGTAATTAGTATTGCAAACAGAATATAGGCAAACTTATAGCCATTTTCTCAGTATTAAGTGTATATTTTTTGCTTCTCAGTCCCGTGCTATTCCAGGACTTGTCTCCTCACTTCTTGATGTTAGTTTGCCTGATGATTTTATGTATCCCTGGCAAATCAAAGGCAGAGACCGGCTATATTTTTTCCAAGCAAAACAGAATTTGTTTCGTATCAAAGGTTAGAAAAGGGACAAACCTGCTCCATGCCTTTCTTTCTCTCCCTTCCCTCTAACCTAATAACAATAGTAAAATGAAAAATCCAGCTTCTTGACTGTATTGATTAAGCAGCAGCCTGAAGTCAGGTGAGAGCTAAAGATTTACACTGTCTACACCAGTATAACTGGAACTGGAATCTGCTTTTGGTCCTACCATGTCATCTCTTATTTGGGAGAAAAATAAACTGTATTCCCTGTCATTTATTAGAGGGTAAGTATTTGTAGACAAGGCACATTTTGTGGCCTCTCAGAACTGAGAAACATAAGCTTTTTACGATGTCAAATATCACCTGTCATTCCATTGCATGTTTGTAGTATATTAAGCTACTTAAAATTGCATATTGCCTGAAGTTCTGTCCAATAAAGAGATTGCTTATCATTCATGCACTGTTGAAAAGGGCAGCCTTCCATCCCTTCAGAGTAACTATGACCAGGAAAAAAATTAATAGTGTGATGAATGTGAGGGGGGGTTAAATCACTTGAGGCTTGCTGACAGTGAATGTTTAGCTTTGGTTTTGTTTGGTGTTCAAGATTATCCTCAGGGTCTGACTTTTGGTGGTCTCGGTTGATGAGCCAGACATGTTATGCTTGTGTGTAATGGACATGCTCTCTTCTTAGGTATATGTTTCGTGGCATTTTCCTTGGCAGTTCAGGAGATGAGAAAAAAGGATTAAATACTTCAACGTTAAAAAAAAGACCAGAGTTGCAGGCTGCAAGATAGAGAGTGTGATTTAGACATGCTTGTATTAGAGCCGACTGAAATTCATAGCCTTATTTAGCAAAGCAAACATACACTTTGGGCAGTAGGCATAAGTGAAGTATGCTTTTGAATTTTGATCCATTTATATGCATGCAACATTTTTGTGCTGGTACCTCACCCCCATTTAAAGGTAAGTTGATCAGCAATGTGCAAAGGATGATTATGCAAATTATCCTTTTTTTCTCATTTTTGGTTTGGAGAAACTAGATCAATAGTAAAATAACGTAATTCAGGTGATACTTTGTAGTAAGCTGCCTTTCTTTTTATTCCTAACAGTACATCCTTTCGGGCTCTGATGACTTCAATTTGTATATGTGGAGGATTCCTCCAGATCCAGAAGCAGGTAAGTTTCTTTGGTTTAGAATTTGTGGAAGGAGTGGGGGAGAAGGGCAGGTGTCTGACAAATACTAGATTGTTTTTGGGGAAAAATTGCTGTTCTCACTCAGCCTGTGAATCTAGAGTAATTCTGAGGAAAGCTGGATAAGGGAGAGTTTACAAATGCCTAATCCAGCCTCTGGATAACAGTGGCCAATGTCATTTGCATGTTTTATCGTAATGATTTTCTATTTACTTTCCTTCTCGTGTAATGATCATTCATTGCATAATGAAGCTTGCAGAATAAAATGTTCACAGGGTTCTCCTTATAGCTCCAGTGCATTGGCCTTCCCTTCCCCTCTATTTCCTCTTAAACCAAAATCCTCCCAGGATTTCCAGTGCAGAGGAGTTATGCTTTTTTACTTTCTGGGTGGAGTCTCTTTTGACTCACTTCTGACCCGTTCCCATGCTGGGGCAGACATGCTAAGCAAACAGCACTAACACTGCCCTGTAAGAAGGTATAGGAGAGAGGTGTTGAAGTAAAGAAAAGCAGCCATGTGTGGGGGATGTAACAGTAGTGTTGTTGATGCCACAATGAGTCAGTGCCTAATTTGATATGGTCTAGCAGAGTTTGGCTGTATGACACTCTAACCCATAAAATGTCAGCATCTCTCTTCTGTTGAAACAAATCACTGCACTTTCAAAAGGGTGTTAAATCTTAGTTGAAAGAGTCAAGGCTTTCAAAAATGTATTAGTATTTCTATTTTTAATGGCTCTGGCAGTTTAAACTGTACATTTTAGCGATATTAAGTACAATTGAGTGGCATCCTGTGATCTCGAGAGCTGTAGTTGGAGACAATTACAAGCTGGGTTAGAGGTAAAATGAAAAACTCTGTTTCATTTTCAATGTTGTTAATCACAGCTGTGTAATCCACAGCTGAGAGGATGAGTAGCCTCTAAAAGATTTGGTTAGTGGCAGGGTTTTGAGGAAAGTGCCATTCTCATGTTGGGAGTTTTGTTTATTTAACCAACATTTCGTATTGCAGTCCAGAAGTCCTGAAGATGGTCCTGTTAAATATACCAGTAGCTTGGCCTTCACTGTTTTATTGATACTTAAGGATTATTGTGTGGACTGTAGAACTACATTTTATCCATGTCACTATACTTGTCCGGACTTCCTTTGTAACTTCTGGATTTCAGATTTTGTGTTTATGTAGCTGTGATGCTCTTGAAAACTTTTTGCCAGACAGCTGCAAGTTACAAACTTTTTATCTGGGACTTTGGCACAGAGTCATTTCTGGTACTTGTTGCATCTGTATTTAAGCAAAATGATCTGTTTCAGAGTTGTTATTAAGGATGCAGCTCTGTGAAAAAGATATATGCTTGCAAAAAAAAGTTACAATTTACAAATAGCTGATACATTTTAATCAAGCCAATTTACAATTTGATATGTGATTTACCACAAAACAATGTCATATGTGTTTTTTGTTCAGCTTTTATTTTTCTGATTCTTGTAACTTGAGGAAGGGTGTCAGTACACTTGCAACATTCCAGTTACAAAATGAATTACTAAATATCAGTTGCCCTCAGTGGTTGCTTAATGGCTGAGAGATCCTGTAGTAGGAGGGTCTTTGTCTTAGTGTCTTGTAACTTGAGCTGTTCTCTTTTTGAAACATTTTAGCAAAGCTCATGAGCTTTGTTTTGTTAGACCTAAAGATTACGCTTCTGTGGCAAATAACTCATTAGCCATCCAAATCACCGGTCATAGGCTTATTGAAGCTTTTATTTTCTTCATTCAGCTCTTCTTGAAGGGCTGTGCCAGTTTTGAATGTGATGAAATGTACTTTCTTAAATCTCCTCCTGCTGTTTAGAATAATTGTCAGACAGAGATGTCACTGTGCTTCTTTCTTAGATAAAGAGTCTTGCTGTAGGGATGTGAAGACTTTGGAAGGCTCTTGCTTCAATGGAAAACTCCTTGTTCTTATGTTCTACCTAAAATAGGAGTGCCTTAGAGTCTGTGATCTGAGGCGGTGGAATGTGGTCTTTTACTTAAAATAGTGTACAGACTAGACAGGGTAATGTAATGTCCTGTACCATTGGTTGGTATGTTAAAAAAAAAAATCTCTCTAACTGATTTCTGTCTTCCAGTTGAACTCAGACATTGTGTTGCTATAAATATTTATGATACAACTCCTTAAAATTGTATCATTTGTTTGTAAATAGTGAGCTTTTTGCAAACATATATATCTTTAGAGAGTTGCATCCTTAACAGTAACTCTGAAATAGATTATTTTGCTTAAGTACAGGTGCACCAAGTACTAGCTATCTAATGATTAGCAACATTAGTGCAAAAAGGATGAAGAAAATTGTGAAGGATCACACCAGTCAGACAACTGCAAACATAATTCAAGTTGGAGGAACATGGTTACCTGTGTTGGTACTTTTCCAGGAGAATTTGGGCAGGGAGGTCTGTGAAAAAAGGTATTTCCTAAATTGCTTAGAAAGCTATTCTATTCAAGAGTTTTGCTGACTGTCTCCCACCCCAGCCTTAGATTATTGTGAATAGGCTGGGATTTCCTATGCCTGAAGATTGGGTGTTTTTTTACCCCCTTTTGTGGTTTCTTAAAGGTGGAATAGTTTGCTCATTTTTCCACTTTCTTCTTCATCCAAGTACTATCCATCTTTCCACTGTGCTTCAGAAGTAATTGCCAAATGTTTGATGAATTTGTGAGCCAGTTTCTTCTTTAAAGTATACCAGTTTTCTTCAGAGGCACCTCCTAGCAAAGTTAATACATTAGTCTGGCAGAAGAAAAGCAGTCTTGAGTTTCCACAGCTTTTACCTGACTCCAAGGCAGACTGGAAGTGAGAAGAGACATCAGTCCTACATGACCTGCCCAGCAAGCCTGTTAACATATAAGCACTTCAGGCATTATTTAAACGTAACTCCTATAAACAAGGTAAAGAACCCCTGTTAAAGGCAGAACCTGACATGTCTTGTGGGGTAATAGAGGGCTTAGTAGACCAGGTGTTTTGCAAAATGGAGTTTACATTCCTCACTCACTACTCTGAATCATCTGTGCAACTCAGAGCTTGTCTGTTGCTTTTGAAATATTGCTCCAAGATGCTCTGTGAAGGATACAATATTTATTTGTGATTGAGAAGACAACTGGGGATCCTTCAGTTTATGTGAGCAGGCTGTCACTAAATCAGAACAGCAATCTGTATTTCAAAATCTCTTTTTAATTCTGTCCTTGACTGTAACTGTAAGCAAGAAAGGGCCTGTCATTGTGGTCCAGTTACTAAACTAATTGCACAAATATACAGCAGAACTGATGCAATTTTATTTCCTTTTGTTTCCTCCCCCTTGGTCTTTGTAAATGCAGACATTTCTTTAGGCAATAGAATTCAGCAATAGATATTTTCACAATATTTGAAAAGGGTTATCTTGTTGGAGACAGCTTGTAGTTCAAGTTCTCAAAGTTCCAGGTAGATAAGTGAAGATGAATAAAAAATAATAGAATGTTTCTTAATGTCTTCACCTATTTTTGAGATAGTTTATATATGTGCACACATGCATATATGCATACTATGCATGTATGGGTTGGGATGGAGGGAAGCCATCTGACCCGATGGGGAGCATGCTCTAGAAGGTTTGTATTTTTTTTAAAAATCTGATTTTTTTTTTGTTTGTTTGTTTGAGTTGTAGTCTTGGAATCTAAACTGGTTTACTTTCAGGATGGTATTTTGTCTCTTTTTTCAGGTTAGTCAGTTGACCGTAGTGTGCTATGGAACAGTTGTTTAATTAACACAGGAAGTAGGTGGTGGGGCACTGTAGAAAAGGTTCTTGTATTCAGTGAAATTGAGACTGGTTTTTCTGTCATGTGGATTGTAATAATACCACAGACCTGTGGCATGTACTGGCTAGATGGCATCTATCAGAGAACAAGGCAGTGTTGGGTGCTCTGTAGTGCTGTAGACAAGTGGAAGAAGACTGAGCATCTTCGAGTGATTCCCTCACCAGCCTTAGCATGGGAGAGGCTAGAGAAGCTTTAGTCCCATCTGATTGTACCAAAGGTCCTTTCTTTTCCTTGTATTTATGTTTGCAGCTACTAGTACAAAAGAAGTGCACAGGCAAGCAGTTTTCACACCTCCATTAAAAAAACCCAAAACCAACCACACAAAAACCAAACCAAAACAAACCATTAAAACCCAACCAAACAAGAAGCAAACAGCTATAGGCTGTGTGATAATTTAACTTACTTTATTTCTGTTATGTTCAGAAAGCATAGTTGGTGGGGTAATTTGCATAATTCCAATAACATTGTGAAAACCATTGCAACCTATGCAATTAGGCATACCAAAAAGGCAGTGTCTCTCAGACCAGGAAGGGGAACAGAGTGGAAAGGTATGCCAAAGTTTATTTCTGTAGTAATTTTGTCTTAGTTTTGACATTGTTGTTCAGCTTTGCTGGTGATAACAACAGTGGGAGGGTTGGTATAGATAAGGTGTAGATAGATATGGCAGATATTTAGAAGCAACAAAAGAAGGCAGAAAATATACATCCAAAAATAGCCACTACCACTACAGCTTTCTGCATTGTCTTTACATGTTTAAATATTACTTTTCTCTTTGGCTTTTGGAACCTCCACAGAGATACAAGACCACTGTGGGGCTGATTCTAGGCGTAGGCCAGGCAAAGTGGTTGGTTATTTGGAAGAGCATGTTGTCTGAGGCAGGTGCTGAAGTCAACCAGTTGCTCCCTGTGCTTTCACTAAAGCTCTGCAAGGCTATGCTGATCCTTTCACCTGGCCTGGGAGGTGAAGAGGATATTCAAAGGTGACAATGGAAGCAGTTGGAGCTCCAAATGGAGTTGGAGCTGCTTTCTTATGGAGGGACACTTAGTACTACTGGTGTCTCCTTTTATCATGCTGGGAGGAGAAGGGATCTCAGCCATCCCTTGCTATTCTCACCCCATATTTAATGTGACCAAAGTCAGTTTTGCCTGCACTGCTGAGAAACTTTCAGTTGCTCTGGCTGCTGCCAGCACTGGAGTCAGATTCCTGATCCCAGTAGAAGGTACGCTGCAGGACCCTGTGCTCTCAGGGCAAAAGTAAGTGCATGTATTTAAATCCAGCTTCTCTGCAGACAGGCTTCTGAGGAGCAAAGCCATCTGCTGGCATCCATTGTGTGAAACAAACACAGGTGTGTGTGTGACCAGAGAAAGACTTTTAAGGAGTCTAAACATAATCTGCTGCACTGAAGGCAGAGGCCCCATATACTATGCATATTTGCTTGCGTCATGCTGTGCATTTACATTCCAAACTATGGTGTCTCTCTTTCTTAGCGCATTGTGACCTCATAGGATTCAAATGCAAAGCAGTGGCCTATGGTCTAAATGTGTCCTGGATCATTACTAATGAAAACTAAATTAGTTTTAAATGAGCTACTACTGTAATGCCAAGTACTACAGTGGAATGGTATGCTATGGCATACTGGCAGCAGCTGCAAATATCTGGTTCTTCTCAGGACTTTTCAGCACTTTGAGTAATTTAACAAGGCATGTGTGAAGTTATGCTTAAGTCTGTGGAACGTCTTTCTACCATATATGAGCAAACAGTGGAACTTCATTTTCAGTGTCCTAGACAGAAAGGACTTCTTAATGCGGTCATTTAATTCCTGTTACGGAGCCAGTGGAGGATAGTTTCTTATCTCAACAGGTTCTCTGGCAATTTGAAAGAGTTTTTTTAATGTTTAGTACAATGCATCTTCCATTAGTTTAGTGACTGTTCTACATTCCTACAGGATTTCTGCATTAGAGCACTTTCCTAAAAATTTATCACTTTTGCTTTTTCCTTGTCCTTCAAATAATTCATTCTGGGTTTTTCTAAACACTGCTTCATGCTGTAGAATTCATGTAGTGGAAGTCAGAATGATGTTCAAATATCTCACTCTCCTTCATTACAATTTACTTGAGTTATTTAAAATGTGTTGGGAGGTACCATCCAGCATGTTCACAATGTGTCATGTCAATTCATTCATACAAATATTTACAAACCCACATAATTAAGAAGTATATCATTAGCCTAACATTTAAAACACAAAATAATAAAGTGAACACATACTCACTTTGGCAACTTAGTAGACATCAACTACTTCAAACCATAGTATTATTCCTTCCTTCTGTCTGTATGATAGGCCTTGTCTTGCCATGGTATTCTTGTCAAATGCATATCGGAACTCTGTTTTAAAATGTACACTTCAGATTTAGCCTTTTATAAGTTATTTAAAAGCAAACAAATAACACCCCCTTCCCCTAAAAAAACCCCAAACCTCAAAAGCAAAATTTGGGTGTTGTTGGAATAGCAGAGGTCAATTCTGCTGAAACAATGCAAATGAAAATACTATTTCAAGTGAAGACAGCAAAGAGAAATAGAATTTATTACACACAAAAAAAGAAGATAGCCTCAGGAATTCGAGCAGTTTCCACTTAATGTACAGATGTACTTTTTTTTTGCCACCAGACATGAGCAAACTTAACTCACATTGTGAGGTGGCTAAAGCTGTATGGCAGCAGCTAAACCTCTGCTGAGAGACCAGGGGGATTCCAGACAAGTCTGGACACAGGCGGATACCTGCCATACAGATATAATGTAATATGATGCCAACTTTGCTGGGCTACTATAAAATGAAGGAACCACTGTCAGGATAAGGTTGTAGAAAGCTCTGCATTAAGAACTTACTTAGAGATTACAAAGCAGTTCATAGACTAAAATTGCACTAAGCAAGGAGTTGTTCAAAAAAAAGGTTCTAGGGCAGTCTATTGTGTTTGACACAAAGATTATCAAAGTATCAGTGGAATCAGTACTGTCTGGTTTAAATTATTAAAATCTCCCATACCACTAGTAAAAGCTGACTGCTAAGATTTATACTTCTCCTAGGGCAATTTCATGTAATTGGGCAGTTAGTTCTTTTAAGGGGCTTTGTAGGGAATTTCACCTTCATTTTTAAGAGGAGTGAGGTATGTTCTATTACTATGCCTCCTCTGAATTTACTGTTAGCTCCTTAAAAGGAATTTAGGCAACTTCAATATTAAATCAGAAAGCTTTGCAGTTCCTTCATAGAGTCATAAAATCAGAGAATCACAGAATGGTTTGGGTTGGAAGGGACCTTTAAATATCATCTAGTTCCAACTCCCGTACTCCCCAACTCCCTGCCAAAGACAGGGACACCTTCCATGAAAGCAGCTTTCTGGAAGCCTCATCCAACCTGATCTTGAACACAACTTCTCTGAGCAACCTGTTCCAGTGCCTCACCACCCTCATTTAAATGAAAAAAAAGCCTTCCTTATATCCAGTATAAGTCTACACTCTTTCAGATTAAAACTGTTGCCCCTGCTCCTGTCACTATAGGCCTTGGTAAAAAAGTCTGTCTTTCTTGAAAGTCCCCTTTATTGAAAAGCTGCCATGAGTTCTTCCTAGAGCCTTATTTTCTCCAGGTGGAACAACCCCAACTCTCTCAGCCTTTCTTGTAGGAGAGAGGTTCCTTCTCTCTGATCATTTTTGTTGCCCCGGTCTGGACCCACTTGAACACCATCATGTATTTCCTTGTGCAGGGGGGCCCAGAACTGGACACTGTGCTGCAGGTAAGGTCTTACAAGGGCAGAGGAGAATCACCTCCCTCAACCTGCTGGTCACACTGCTTTTGATGCAGTCCAGGATACAGTTGGCTTTCTGGGTTTCTGGCTAAATTTGACTACAGCCTAGGGAACCAGTGTTCTAGACATGGCATGCTGAACACTTTTCATCCAATTGCTCTTAGTGTATTGATAAACATTCCAGAAGTGTCTTCTGGCATTAAATAACTCTTTTCACTGTTCTACTAGGAAAATAACCATGGATTAATTCACACTGCTGACAATACCATGGAAAGCCAATGAATGACTGAGAAATGCAGCCCAAGATACTGGTGCCTTAAATTTGTATTTCATCTCCATTGTAATTCTTTCTTTGTCTCTCTAACTTCTGACTCTTTTGTAAGTGACTTGTAGGGCATATTTCTTGTTTTAGAATTCTGGCAGCCAGAGTCCGTGGATGCCTAAAACTTGGTTTAGGCATTACTTACCAACTTGGAAACATTTCCTAAGCAAACTATCTCTTCATTCCCGAGGTCTCTTTCCTGGAACATTTGTCAGCTAGGTCAAGTTAAATGCGTTGAGAACTGGTCTTAATGTAACCATCTACTTTGGCTTGACAGATACAATTGGATTGACAACTCTGATCTGGCTGGAAGGAATGCTGTGGGAGTAGGGCAACTTGCCATCAGCCATAAGTGTCTAGCAGGATGAGCAGGATGAAAGGACATGAGAAATCTCTTAAAGTGGAAAATAAAATCAAAAGAGCCCAATTTGTCACTTAATAAACTTGCCCTCCAGTGTGTTACTTCTCAGTCAAATTTACTTACACTGGTGAAATCTTGCTCCAGTGGCTGAAGGCAGAATGTATCCCTGAACCTTCACAGAAAATACAAATGTACCCAAACAAGAGAACTGCTTAAGTTGTAAATGACAAGGTGGTTTTTGCCAAAGTGGTTGTCAGTTTTTATTTCCCATCTTCTGAAAGTTTTGTTTTCTTTCACTGAAGATGTTAATCATAGCATGTTCATGGACACTTGTTTATTCAGATACACAGGTGTTTTTTCTAACAGATTTGTAGTTTTAATTGTGTGGATCTATGAATGTAAAAAAATTGCTGTGTGACAGTTTCCTGCTTTGGTGTATAGACCTAGTAAGCGTCAATGACCAAGCAGAAAAGTTAATTGCCTTCTGTTTTGAGTTTTACCACTAGCACAAAAGCATTCCACTTCGGCTAATTCACAGCCTTGTGACAAAGAATGATATAACCCACTGTTCAGAAGTGTTATTTCAGGTCCCTCCTACCCATCAGACTAGAGTCAACTGTGACAATAATACATTGCTGACATTGAAAAATAGTATAGCTTTAGAAGTCAACCTCTTTATTTGTCTCTTCTCAAATTTACAAACTGTGAGTAGTGCCATGCCTCTGGCACTATAGTTTCAGTGGTGAGTTCATTATGTGTGTTGTTCTTATCCACATAGTTGTCATATTAGGTCAAAACCCGTCATTGTTTGTTTAGATGAATCAAAGTGAGCCTCCAAGGTCTAATTTGCAGGAAGGATGCTTTTCAGCCAACCTGTAGCTTTTCATAGGGGCATTACTCATAAAATTGGAATTCTGCAGCCAACACAGGTCTTAAAATATAGAAAAATAAAGCTGAAGTACATTGTCAAAATATAGTATGACTTTACGTGATTATGAATGAAAGTAATATGAAGATTTAATTATTCATGTCCATGTGTGCTTGTTTTCCCCTAGGTGGCATTGGCAGGGTCGTCAATGGTGCTTTTATGGTATTGAAAGGTCATCGGTCAATTGTAAACCAAGTCCGGTTTAATCCTCACACTTACATGATCTGTTCTTCTGGTGTTGAAAAGATTATAAAGGTAAGATTAGTTATAGAAAAATATATTCTTTCAATGTTTCAGGAAGAAATGCTTTGGTTTTTCTCAGTGGCATTCTTTTCCACACCCATCCTGTCTTCTTATCTTACTCATTTGTAAAATGTCTCATTTGATGACTAAACCAATGCAAATTTTTAATTGGGCATTTCACCTTTAAACTTCATTTCAATTTTAAAGGTTTCAGAGACAGGAGAATTTTCTGGCCTTGTACCTTGAAAAGGGAGTTTTTCTCCAGTTTAATTCCATACATACCTGAAGTATCATGAAAACAGTCCTTCTTGGGAGAGTCTGATTACAGGTGTAATGTGATCTCCTACCATTTCTGATGTACTAGTCTAAAATTTTATAAAAATATCTCTAAAGAGTATTGTTGAGCCTTAGCCTAGCCTGACCCAGCTGAATTTGGCCCAAATAATGCCTCAGGAGCCCTTCTATAATTGTTGTACATATTTGTTCAGTGAATCAGTTCAACATACCTTTCTGTTCCTCTGCTTCCAGAGGAAGCAGGACTTTTAATAACTTTCACAATATGTCTTTTTTGAATCCTTTACAAAGTATAGTACTTTTAGACAGTTTTTTACCTTTTTCTGTGGAACTGAAAGAGATAAGAAACTTTGTTAGGTTTTGAAACTTCTTTCCTTAAGAAAAAGAGTCGATATTGTGTAAACAAGGCAGAAACCTTTTTGTTATTTGAAGGTGGGGAGATACAGGATTATGCCATACTAATGTGATTTGCATTCTGCTGCCATAGATATTTTGCTATAATTTAAGTCTATCAACAGGATGAAAGAAGCCATAACCATTTAATTTTGAGGTAGGATAATAAGAACTGCTGCTGCTTCTATTTGTTGAATAACGTCATAAAAATCTTACCTGCATGTGGCTGTAAGTAAGGTTGTTAGATTATTAGTAAATGCTTTAGTCAGCTACAGGTTGATTGAGTGAACTTGTCCTGCAAAGGAATGTTTTAGTGATCTGCAATTTACGGAGCAGAACTGGCCCAAAATCCTGGGACTGTGGCCCAATGCCCAGCTGCATCACTTGACATTACAGCTAGTATCAACATTTGGGTTCTGACTGCAGTTCAGCTTTCCTTCTCTTGTCTTCCACTGGTACTTTGGTTTGCTTTTCTGCTTTGTTCTTCATCTGTGTCTGCCCGACAGGTTTGATCACAAATCTATTAAATACAGGCTTTGAACAAAAGTGCATTGAACAGCCTTAGCAGCTCACTGATTTTTCAATTTGCAAGCAGTCAAACTGCCACTGTTTAACAACAGTTTTGCCAGAGGCATTTTTTTTGTTTTGGGACCTTGATTCACGCAGCCTGAATTTTCCCTTTTGGATTTTAGATCTGCTGACCCTTCACCCTATGAATCCTTCCTGCATGAGTGTGCTTAGACTGTTGGATTAGCATTGGTATAAACATCCCCTGTGTTCCCTTTGTGTACTTCTGCTAGGGTTTTGGCAGGGCATTTTTTTGCCTAGTGATTAAAAGGTTAGTTCGATTAAGGCTCCAGTCACAGGTTGTGTAACTCTTTCAAAGACACCTCTGCTTCAATGCTTCCTTAGAAGAGAACGCCTGTTGTGTCACAGTATGTGCAATGGAACTCGTGTAGCTGCTTTGAAGGAACTGAATTCCCCAAACATTGCAAGCTAGAAACAAATTAAGGGAAAGGTGTTTAATGTATTAAGTTTATTAGAAAGCCAGAACTTCTTACCCTTTTGTTGTATGCGCTTTTGTCTCAGCTTGCAATGTGCCTTGTTTGGGGATCAGGTTGTTTTAATGCTCATCTCTTGTCTGATCTGCACGAGTTCAGTCCTTAAAGGTACTGCTTTAGTGAACAGCAGTTTGTGGGTGACCATGCAATGGTGATTTCTTCTTTATTCCAGCTACTTCTATAGATAGGCTGAAGACTAGAAACTGCCACTAGCAGAAGGGCAAAACAGGAAAAACATAACCAGCAGTTTTGAGGGGTCATCTACTGCACTAAAACCAGCTGGGAACACAAGGCCTTCATTAGCATGGCTGTCTTTCTTTCCCCCATATAAATGCTTGATGTGCTTGCTAAGAGAAACTGAGAGGACAAGAAGAAGAGCCATAAATAAAAATAGTAGTTAGGGGTTTTTATGTTTTCTTATTTTGTTCATTTTTTTTGTTTTTTTTTTTTTTTTTTGTTTGTTTGTTTGTTTTAATCCATTTCTTAAGAAGTGTCCTCCTTTATACTATCCTTTAAGTGTCTTCTAAAACTCTTTCTGAAATTAAATCACAAAAGATAACTTCACTGTGGTTGGTTGGTATTCTATTCCCTCAATTATAGAAACTTTGGGATTAATTAAAAATGTGGATGCAAGTACTTGTTTGTCTGAACCCATAATTTTTAGACTAACTGGCCTAAATTTAGTACTTCAAGAAGGGAGAAACTAGTAGCAGCAGCATGAAGGCATGATACAGACAAGCCATTCAATAATTCCATGTGCTTCTGCCAACACACTTGCTATTTTAATGCTGATTGCAAATGAGATACAAATTCATCTCAGGTCTAGCCCTGTAGAAAAGAGTAGTATTCACAAGAATGGTTTTGACTATTGTGGTTGTGCTTTTTTTGCTTTAGTTTTGTTTTGTTTTAAAGCACCCACAAGAATACAATTCAGTAACTCTGATTTCTGCTAGGACCAAAAATAAGCCTCAATAAGCTCATTAAGAGAGGACACTAGAAGCCTTGATCCAGACAGTGTGTTCTGGACATATCAACACAGATCAATTGCCCATTGCCCTCCATTTCAGAAACTTGAACCTCAGTAAAATTGTATGGAAAACCACAGCTGTGAACTAAAATTAACATTTACAGCAAGCATTCACCACGATGGGCAAAGCAATATAAAACAGAAAAATACCGCTTTCCCCTCAATTAATTATGCAAGACATTGGGATGTGCTGGCAGGAAAACAGATTGAATTGCAGGAGAAATGAATGAGGTATTCGTTCTGATGTATGGGGCTTAGAGGAAGGACACAGAGAATTCTGCAGTTAGAAGACAGTTCCAGGGAAGATAAAATAGATGAAGTGCATAATGATTTTAAAAAAGAAATTCTGTTTTGTATTGGAAATGTAATACTGTGTAACTGAGCTCAGATGTTATAGGTCCCATTTGTTTAAAAATCATCAGTATCTGAGAGATAACAAAGTCTATTTGAACATGTTGCTATGGTGACAGATTGATATCATTGTGACTAGCTGCCTCTGCCTAATCAGATAATCTAATATAGCTGGTTTTAATTATTTTCACACTGCAGGCATAACTACTTTTTTGTTTTAAAATTTGGGGGGTTGCCACCATGGAATACAAAAAATTCAAAGATGCTGTCTGAAGCATCTCTACTGAAGTAGAGAACTAGTTCTGTACTCCCCTTTTCTGTTACTGTTCCTATTTTTAAATCCATACTCAGGTCATCAGTCAATCAATATTCAGCTCCTTAGTCTTCTGACAGAGAAAGAACTTCTTGATAGATTGTTGCTTCAGTGGGATGATTTGCCAACTTATTTTCACCAGTTTGTTCACATTCTTCCTCAACATGGCATCAGTCAGAGGATGAGAAAAAGACAAAGGCATTCCATTTTACAATGAAGCCCATTTCAGATGCACAAAGAGCACTGGATCAGTTGATGTCAGTTTAAAGACCTCCCAGTTCTGACAAGGATAGATTCTTAGTCTGGTTTCTTTTTGGGACTCTGGCAGGCCATTGCACTCCCTCATAGCAAAATATCTAAATCGTAGGGATTGTCTCTCCAGAGACAATTGATCCTGTACAAACAGGTATTCATCCTGAATTCACTTGACTTCTCTTTATTATTTACTCCTTCTCTGTGAACAAATCTATCTTGGAAGGGAAAAGCCTCACTATAGACTCTTTGTAGCTATATTTTTCAATATTTAACACTGCTCTGTTTTCTCTGATGCTTGCAGAATGAGCAGAAACATGTGGTAGTGCTAACAAAGATGTAGAATATATCTGGGCACACTTTATGTACCTTTTTAAGTGAACTTCATTACAAACAGACCTTTCCCAGAGGGACTTCAGAGCAGACTCCCGCTCTTCATTTATACTGGTTCATAGAGAATCTAATTTTCTTGCTTAAAAAAAAAAAAAGATTTTACAAAACTTAGTGATCAATCTAATGCTGCTATTTTAGGAAGGGGCATGCCAGCCTGTCTGTCCAAGCACACAATATGAAGCATTTACAAGAAGGTATATGCTGTTAAACACAAAAAGATCTGATCTGCTTACTGATATGCTCAGTAGGTGGACAAAGGGGAAAAGATGTGACAGGTTGTGAGAGAAGGTACACATGCTAAAGAAATCATCAGGAAGGCAGCAACTCAAGGATAGTCCTTTGAGCAATAGAGTTCTATTTTTCTATTCAAAACCTTGGTGTGTCCACAAGTCAGCAATCTGATTCTCTCTTGAATCCACTGAGAGAAAGCTCTTTCCTACATTGACTTTAGAAAGCAGAGCCTGGGAAGTAAAGGATGAAGAAAGATTCTTTCTGTACTCTTGAATAGTTCAAAGAAATGGTTAAGTATCATTTATGGAATTCTGTACATAGTAGACTTAGACTGGGTTTTGTTATCTTCATCCAGACCTGATGCTTGTCTCTTGAGCTGTGTGTCTCATAAATGCAATGCTTAACCAAGCAACAGGAACTCTCTTCATTTGGGTTTCAAATGTCACATTAATGAACTCTACTGGAAGAGAATTTGCTTAAATATTGAAATTAATAAAAGTAGCAATTAAGTACCAATAGCAAATACACCTTGATATTGAGGCATGTACCTAGAAACAGACTAATTCAATGTAAAATTCCTTTACCTTTGCTCTGAAAGGTAGCTTGATGATTGTCTGCAGAAGAAGGTATATCTGCAGCCCACTTTAGTTTTGGAATTGTGTCTCTTTATCTATCTAGCCAGATCATATGTGGAAGCTCTGTTAAACATAAATTACAACATATTCAAAGTAAAGACTTTCAGGTTTTGGAGAATTCCAGAATGAAGTTTACTTGTACATCTTAAATTCTGCTGTGGTGGACAAATAGTTGCAAGATAATTTATTTAATTTTGCTTCCATTATTAAAGGTGTTAGGTTTTACTGCACACTGTTGAAAATCTCAGTGAATACATAATTACTTGTGGCCTTTTTTTATACTGCTTATCATAGTACTATGAGATCATGTTGCATGCTTTAACTGGGCATCTGTAAGATGAGTGCTGATTATCCCATTTACACATGCAAAACACTCTTTTTGTTAACAGCTTTGTCTACTTGGAACAAAACTTGATTAATTTCTTCTTGGAAAAGAGTTAGATGTTTTTGCCAAAGTTTATCCCAAAAAGCCAACCTAGTATAGACATCTGGCATAGAATTTTTTTTCTCTGAGCTTGTTAGCATGGTAAAACTAAAGCATGACTGAAATCAGATATTTTATAAGCAGAACATTAGGGCATTGTTGTGGCTAAGCTACATAATGACTCTGCTTATGGTAAGGCATTGTTCATCCAATTAACCATTGATCCAGAGTGAAGAGATAGTGGTTGTCCATGGAATGCCATAATCACATTGCCCCCAAATCTGTGAGTAAAACTGGAAAAGCTGAGGAGATCCAACTACTGTTTTTGCTATGGATTACTATTTTCTTAGGGATATTGGTGGATCTTCTTGTGAGCCTTAATTTTTTATCTTCTCCACACCAGGAAAACTGAGAGAAGGCTAGATGGACAGCACAGCCAAGACTGTTGCTATTGGTGAAATCATTACTCTTCAAAAGTAGCTTTCAGGAAAACTCCTCTTCACCTCTTCCCATTGAAACTGCTGCTGTGTCTTCAGAGGATGTTGGATGCTTTCTTTTCTTCATAACAGTTCCCTAAAGGGAGTAGTGCAGCTCTGCTTTTCATCCCAATACATTCAGCTCCTTGCCTGCTGATAAGGTGTGACTGACTATGCAGCTGGATGAAATATTACTCTACACCACACAAGCAACTCTAGTTTCCTGGGAAACAAGTGCCTTCATTAGTGCTAAGATTGTATTGTAGGCAACAAACTATTCTTACTGTTGGTGAATAAGCATCCCTCATTACATAAAAATACAGCCCTGCAGTTTGGGAGAAATTATTACACAATGAATTACTGAAATGATGGATAGTTTGCAGTCTGAGAGCTTTTAGGTTCTGGATGAGTGAAGTAAATGCAGGAAAAACACATTTGTAAAGGAGAAGCAAAAATCTCACATCTCTGCAATACTTGTAAGTATGGGTCTGAGGGGTAAAAATTAGTAACAACAATCTGCAACTTGCAGGTTTTTTGAGTATTTGAGCTACTGTTCCATTTCAAAAGCTTATAATAGTTTATACATTCAAAGATATATGTTTCATTTTCCATTACAGATCTGGAGTCCCTACAAGCAGCCTGACTGCACAGGGGACCTGGATGGTAGAATTGAGGATGATTCACGTTGCCTCTACACTCACGAAGAGTACATCAGTCTTGTGTTGAACAGTGGTAGTGGTTTGTCCCATGATTATGCCAACCAGTCAGTCCAGGAAGACCCACGGATGATGGCCTTTTTTGACTCTCTTGTGCGCCGGGAGATCGAGGGCTGGAGTTCGGATTCAGACAGCGACCTCAGTGAGAGCACAATCCTGCAGCTCCACGCAGGAGTAAGTGAACGCTCCGCTTACAGCGAGTCAGAGTCCTCCACCTCTTTGCATCACTCCCCACCACATGTGGCTGAAGAGTCTGATGAAACTGCCTATAACTTAAGGGCCTTAAGATCGACTGCATCCCCCTCAGCCAGAGAAGACGTAGCTTCCCGTCAGCAGAGGCTGTCTGCACTGAGAAAGTATCAGGATAAACGTCTCCTGGCCCTTTCCAATGAGTCTGACTCTGATGACAATACCTGTGAGGCAGAACTAGATACGGATCTTTTCCCACGGCCACCGTCCCCAAGTCCTGAGAACGAATCCAGCAGTTCCAGCAGCAGCAGCAGTACAGAAGATGAAGAGGAACTGAATGAAAGACGCACATCTATGAGGCAACGCAATGCACTGAGGCGGCGCCAGAAGGTGCAAAAGGAGGAAAGGACTAGCACTAACATGGAGAATGTAACCCCCTACATAGGTGAGGACATATATGATTACCCCCAGATCAAAGTAGATGATCTTTCTTCTTCCCCAGCTTCTTCACCAGAAAGGAGTTCGGCCAACAAAGAAGTTCTCAAAGAAAGGACGTCTCCTTGTTCAGACAGTGAATCAGTGGAGAGAAAGATTTACAAAGCTTACAAATGGCTTCATTATTCTTACATATCGTATTCAGCTAATAAAGATGGTGAATCCTCCAGAGGAGATGGAGAGAATGATGAAGGGAAACCGGGAACGAGTGGAAGGCACAGTGCATCATGCTCGCTAACTAAGGAAGACTCCAGGAACTCAAGTTCAGTAATTCCTAAAGGTTCCTCAGCTCTTCCTGCTGAAAGCCGCAACAGAGAAACTTCAAAAGAATGTGGCATGATAGAAAATTCTAGTAATGGTCAAGCTCATGAATGTGACAATCAGCGATGGATGGAGGGTCAAGAAAACACATCTGAAGACACTGGCAGTGGAGGCACAGAGCATTCTTTTGAGACTAAAAAGCTCAATGGAAAAGCTAACTGCAAAGCGCTAAATAGTTGTACCGAAGAACCTGCAGGACTTGTAGAACAGAAAAATAGTCAGAACTGTCAACCAGCATCAAGCCATCACTCACTGGTCCCTCCCTTCTCTGCTGTCACGGTCTGTAGCATGTCAGGTCACTGCTCCAGAAACCAGACTGATGACAGTGAGGAGAGGAGCCTCGACCCCTCCTGTGTTAACTACAATAACGGCCACTTGCATCTTCACCCTTCATGCTTCAACAACGGACAGAGTTTTGGAGAGCAGGAGACCGTGACGCAAGGACTACAGGTGCACTCAAATGCTGATAACGGCAACCTGGTACAGGTGGGTGTGACCTTGCACAAAGACTGCTGCCTGTCTGAATTGGACTCCAACAGCTACAATGTGAGCACAGGAGAGGATACTGCTGACTTGCATCCTGCGGGCACTGAGAGCACTCAATCTCTTGGAGGACTGAAAAGACACAGAGCAGAGTTGGAAGAGGCAGATTCAGAGAGTTCATCCTTAGAAAAGAAGTTAAAAACATGATAAATGCAAATGTCTGTCGTAGTGTGCACTCTCTTAAAAAGAAAAGGAGAATGAAAGTATTAAAGGCACATAGAGCTTGGGTCTGAAACATTGTGTTTGATTCTCCATTCCATTCTTCAAGTGGGTCTGTTTTAGATTGCCAGTGGTTCATGCTGTGTAAAAATCCAACTTGCTCCTTAATGAGACTGAGTCTAGTGTACCCATACAAGGTTCTGTTTAAAGTAAATCCTTATTAAGATGGTTGACTGAATTATTCTTGTGTGAACATGTGTCATTTGTTCAGCCAGCCAACCAGGATGACTGCTCTAAGGTTTAATCTAAGGAGGAAGTTTTCCATATTGACACTTACTACACATTGCAGGCTGAAGAATGGTGGAATTAGATCACACTGGTGGTAGCTTGGGGGTGTGTTTCTTGTTGAGGAAAACAGGGAAGAAGCCTTTCTGGGCCCTTTATTCTGCTTCAGAAACTAAAGAAATGCAACCATTAGGGAAGATATTTTCAGAACTGGCTGGTATCTTTAAGGATGATACTTCATAAAGCACTTGCTTCTGATACAGTTCGGTGACATTATTTTTATGCCAACAGAAAAGCTATAGGAAATGAGCCTCTTTCCAAAATAAACTTTAGACTGTTCCCATGGTGACATTCAATTTTGTGATTTTTTTTTTAAAGAAAAGAACTGAATAACACAGTGTCATCACTATATTGATATGTGATTGTTCGGCAAGAGACAGGTATTATGCTGTAGGCCTCATTCTAACCAAGGGCTATTAAAAATCAGGCATTGAAACGTCGTTCTGTGATCGTAACATATAGAGATTCATTATTATTATTAAAATATGGCTCTGAGTGTTGGGATGTATCTTGTGCCCTCCCCTTCCTCTGTGTTCTTACTTTTGAGAAGCAGTAGGCCAAGCAGAAAATAGCAGCACTATGGATAACGTGCCTGATTCGTGGTAACAGCAACACTTGGTAAAGTCTAAAAACTGCTTTTTAAGCAGTTTTCTTAGCCCAAGGCTTAAAACAGGTTGGGATTGGAGATCGGGATTGGTTTTTCACCACTCTGCTGTTAATATTTAAAATTGCAGATGGGTAGATGTATTTGACAGAGTTGTGCATGTAGTGGAGCTTCAGAGAACTGGGTCTCCAAGTGTGGCAACCAGAAGCTGGGCAAGAGTATAGCTCTGGCTGCCATGAACTGGAGTACTCTTCAGGTGGACAGAGTCCTTTCTTGCCTGGGTACTGTTTTCAATGGAGTATCTAGTGAGTCGTCTCAGTTCTGGCATTTTGGAATTGGTGGAATTGTATTGGCTTCCCTAGCAACAAGGTAAGAGGAGTCAGTGTGTGAAGGGAAAACAAACCACCTAAAAAGGACATAAAAACTATGTGCATGTGCTTTGCAGTGCTGACAACAGAAAGAGACGCTTCTTTTAACCCCAGTAATTTTTGAAGGCTTTCAAGCCCAGTACTGAGGAAGAGTTAGTTTATTTTAAGGAATAGGAGATTTTTGCTTTCAATACAACTCTAGCAGTACTCTGCTGTAGAGCATTGGCCTCATAATAAATATTTCATATGCGCAGCTCTCTGGTGGCTGGGGAAAGTAGGAAGACACCCGGTTAAAACATGATGACAGTAGAGGAGCACTTCAGAAGGGATGCTGAGAGGGAAAGGTATGGGAGAGAGAGTGAAGAACGTGACCTGAAATGTCGTCTTACCACTACTGTGTGCCGTAGGCTGTCTGCCCACTCTGAGTCTGCTTTGCCAAGTGAGAACTTGGAATCAGCATATGATGTAGTGTTTAAGAAGCATGTAAGATGGCTGAAAGGCAAAGGGGTGTTGGCAAATACAAGCAAAAGTGGCAATAAAAGCAAGCTCTGATACATTGTTACCTTATTGAAAAAATAATTCTGTACTGATTATATTTTACACCACTGCAATCAAGATCACTATGGGAGGGTTCTCCTTGGTTGTATAAACATCTTGTTGCAAATGCTGTTTTTTAGCCAAAATCTTGAGGTTGCTGAGTCAAAACTTTTTTATTTTGTTTTTTAAAATTTCTTTACATTGGAAAATTTTCTCGTCTATCACTTCTGGTGAGTGATCATCTCTACTCTCCTTTGACATTGTCATCACTTCCCAGTGTTTCTTCTTATGTTTCACTTTCTAGTTCTTTGGTTTGTTTTCAGAAGCAGAATAAAACTTCCCAGATTTGGTGTTACAGAATCACAGAATGGTAAAGTTGGAAGAGGCCACTGGAGGTCATCTAATCCAACTTCCCTGCATGCTCCTGTACAGGCTACAAGCTGTGAACATAAAGGATTGCTGTGGTTTTCCCAAAGACAGCCTCCCAAGCTGTCTGTATGCTTGTTACTCCTAGTTTCTGTCGGGCAGGAGGGGGAAGGCAGGCTGTGATCTTAACCTTTTGTTCACAGGAAATTTCAGTGCACACAAGAACTTCTGAAACTTCTGAACCAGTGCGTTCACCTTCTCACATAAACAAGAGTTATCAGCAGTAGGCAGCTCCATTGTCTGGTAAAGACCAAAGAAAAACAAGCAAGCAAGCAGCAGCATGTCTTCCGTGGGCAGCCAACAGTGAGAAGAGCTGCTCTGTGCAGGTTGCTTTGCTTGTCGTTGATTCCATGCATTGCTCTCTCCCACCTATACTGGGTTGCTCGCTGTGCTGTGTGTGGGCAATTTCCTTGTGAGTGTTGGTGTATTCTTCTGATTGTCATTCCCCGTTTCTGGGAAAAGAGTAAGCTGTTCAGTGGAAAACATTACAAGTTTATATGAAGAGATTTCACCCTTTCTAATAATCTGCCATTTACTTAGAAACGAAAAGGTTGTGTAAATATTGAACTACCCTGTTAGTCACTATTTACTTACCATGCGGCTTGTTATGGTAGGAAATTTGCTAGGCCACCTTGTACAGTTCATTTTCAGAAAACCTTAGTGGGAAAGAAAAACCCTCCCTGATCTTTAAAGAAATCCTTGAAGTTTGAAGAAATTCTTTCTAGTATTTTTCTACAGTCTCACAGACTGTATTTGCTTATTTCAGTTTTCTCTGTTTAAAGTATTAATGTCAAGCCAACCTGTTCGTGAGAGAGTCAAAGCTGACCCTTCCTCTGAAGCAGCAAGCCCAAGGCTTGTCTGGGCTGCTTTCAGAGGTGCCGGAAAATAAGAGATCTATCAACCAAAGTTCATCTGAGATTTTTCCAGCTCTCAAGTGATCATCTTACCAAAGCTGGCAGGTCTTCTCCAAGGTGAGTGGCTCAGTGGAGATGACACTAAGTTGTTTAGAAGCAGCTGTCTTGCAGACAAAGCATGTCCAGAAAAATAAAGCTGCCTTGAGAATGAAAGAGCACAGGTTTTGACCATGGACATATCAGTAGTTTGCAGTATGTTCTGACATCCAGTCTTTCTTAATTGGAATAATAATTGGGAAGGATGACTTTTTTCTGAACCTTTTCTTCTCCAATCCGTTTGCAGTGGATTTTTTTCACCCTAAGCTTCGTAATAGAATAAGTGATTGAAAATTGGTCCTAATCTCTGTTTATAACCCATGTCACTTGGTAGCTAGAAAATCACTATTTCTCCAATATTTAAAGAAGATAAATGCAGTTAGGTCCACTTCTGAAATCTTGTTCTTTCTTGCATTGTCACATCCTAGTGAACATATCTTTTGCTGCTGTGGCCATCAGAAGTTGATGTGGCTTGATATTACTAAAGTCTTGGGCTGCTTTCATTTGCAGTTAGTTTATTGCAGGCAAGAACAAGACAGGATTGTTGTTATTACTTCATTGAGTTAAAATTCTCCATGTTAGTGAGCTTTTTACAGGCACTGCTATCGACAGAGGTGCCTCTTTACACCCTTTACACCTGATGCTTTCCCTCATTTTCACCCACTCAGATTCTCTGAATGTCTTGGTCAGACCTGGGGAGCTCAGTGCTGTGCTGCCGGGTCGGCAGAGTACCGCAGTAAAGCAAATAGCTGCAACAGCTGAATTACTGTGCACATACATAGAGTTCTTGAGGAATTCCTTAATAAGCTAATTCTAGCACATACATAATTTATAAAATGCATCAGTGAGCTCCTGCAGCTGTGTTGGGCTACATTACTTAGCCCAGCTAATGCTATACTGTTATGAACAGAACTCTGTTTCAAGCATCTGAGAAAACAGCAATTCTTTAGGGAAAAAAAGGAAAAAAAAACCAAACTAACATCTCACCCCGTGCATACATACAAAAAAATATCCCAGAGTGGTTATGGCAGGCTCTAGATTTGCTCAAGTTTTCTTCAGTGGTTGTGCAGGTCAAAAGCAGAAATGTCCCAGATGTGGTGTGTTCTGTGGTCACAGGAAATAAGCAGTCTGAATTTGATGTTTGTACTTTGCCTGAGTCATGTCAATGACTTGAACTTGGGCCTCCTGCTGTTCACTTGAGCACCCTAAGCATCAGCATATTGCATTATTCACAAGTGGGGTTTGTTCTTTTGTCTGAAATGCAAAGGGAATGGAAACAGTTCCACAAATACCTGGAGCAGAGCCTTGAGCCCAGCTCTGTTGATTTATGGTTTCCTAAGAAAATGCTAAACAATTCTTTTCCCATCTCCACCTTGTGAGATCTCTATTCCAGAGAGCAAGAAGGAGATGTTGAGCCAGTCTTGTACGCATGCCATTTTTCTTAAACATGGTAGAATGGTCCTTTCCAAATTGGGTAGAGTGGATATGATTTTTATTTATTATTTTCCTGTAGACACATAAAACGTACCTCCTCAGTGAGTGTCCGAGCCACTGAGCTGTTCGTTCTGGGATATGGCTGGCAGGCTCAGCTCCTCCATCTCATGAATATTTTCCTGTTTAGTTCTAGCCTGCTGTGTCAGTCAGCAGCTCTGGAGTAGCTGTGCAGGTGTAGGTTGGCATTGTTGCTGCTTCCAGAGCCGATCGGAGTTGTGCCCTTGCTGAAGCAGCCATTTGCACAGTGGCTGTTAAGAAGTACATGGTGCAAATGAATAAAAAAATTTGGTATGTTCCTATAAACAGGAGAAAACCACCTGAATTTGAACTTTTGAAGGGGGACCAGGTCCCTCACAGCCAGGCAATGCCTCTGGCTATATGTCTAGCACTTCCATGATCACATGCTATGGGACTTGCTGGTTTCTAGGTGTAATATGGTCCTGGGACCACATTACTATGAGGCAGTGGTCTGCAGCATTTAACTTCACAAATTTATTAGCAACATTAACAGCTGAAAGCACCAGGTCTTACATACTTACAGGGTTTGCATTTTGGCTGTTTCAAAATGATTGAACAATATGATCTTTGGGAAAGCCCTGTGTGTCAGTGACCTGCTTCTGGAACAAAGACTGATACAAAAACTGCCTCAAGGAAAACGTAATACATATTTTCAAAGAGCTTTGGCTTTAGCTCAGCATTTAAGGTTAAAATACTCATGAGATACATTTTGAACTCTTTAAAGTATGGATATATAGCAGAAAAGGAAACAGCATGAGCTTCAGAACTTAATTTTGTCAGGGAAGGGGAAAGGAGTTGAAATACATTTAAAAACAAACAAAGCTCTCATACACTGAATACCAATTGGGTTCTGAATAAAAGTTCATCATGCTTCAAAGTCTGGTTCCTAAAAGGCCCAGCAATATGTTAACAGAATTAACTTATCACACTTGAGCTTGGACAGCTGAAAATTACTGATCTGAAGAAGTGAGAAGCCGCAGCCAGGCCTCACATCGCTCTTTGAACGGGCTGGCCACAGGTGTGTTACCCAGTTGGGATCACTACTCCCATCAGCAGCCAACATGGTTACCAGTAGCAAGGCTGTCCCTGGTTCCGACCAGCTGATTCTGTCACTGACTTTGCCGTGCAATGCACTTACGTGCATGTAGGGACGGCAACAGCAGTCCTGCATTTCCTTTAATTCAGGGACTGAGAGTGATTCAATATCTCCGACAGGGCAAATCTCCAGACTTTCCATAAAAGAAGCTTTTTTTAACTTGTACACGTTTCTGATGATGTGGAAGATCTATTTTTAATCTGGGAAAGTCTATAGCAATGTTTTGAATTCCTGAATGCCTGACTGACTGATAATCTATCTGAGGAAAACTAGAAGCAATTTACAGCCTTACATGGAGATTTTTATTTACTTACACATACTTCTAAAGTCAAAATTTTACAGTTTGTCACCCAAAGGGCATGAGGGCTATTCACCTTTCATCTCCCCTGTATTTGGCCAGGAAGGGTGAATTTCTCCTTCCCTTCACTAATGATATAGACACAAAAGGTTCAGATTTTTTGTGGCCCATCTTCACAGCAGTTAATGAACATGCTGGGACAGTAGATCATCTTGCTAGAGTCATACGAATTACAGCAGACAGCAGGAGAAACGGCTTGTTAATCACTTTGCTATGCTCTTAAGTTGAAAATCTGCACAAACACTGGAAGGCTTCAGTCTGAGTGACACATCTTGAGGTCTCCCACTGCTGGGCCTGAAATACCTTTGATGTTTCTCCAGTTTAATGCTGTAGTCTCCAAAGCTAGTGTTTGTTTCCAGCCCAAGGGCAAGCCTACTTTAGTCTTACTCTTGCCATATGAAAATTATTACGGAACTTAGAGTCAGTGTATTGCTTAGCTGATTACATTTCTGAAGTTTAAACCAAATTAAATAGTCAGCTGATCATACTATGCAGTTATACTGCCTAAAGGCCAGTATAACTGCATAGTATGTATTTAATCTGTCTGCAACTGGAAAAGAAAAAAAACCCAAACCAACCTACCAAACAAAAAACCCAAGCCAAAACAACAACAACACAAACCAAAGCAAACAAACAACAAAAAAAGCCAAACCCCACACACAACAAAAAACCCACCCCAAAACATTTTAAAGTACAAACTCTGAGCAAAAAGGAGACTGACGTTGCATGAGCAGCTGAGAATTGCTACTATGAAACTGCTGCAGGGGGGAAACCTACTCTCCAGGACAGAGGAAGCCAGACCTGTGCTGCTGCGCTTCCTATGGGAACCAGTTCAACTTCCAAAGCCGGTGGAAAGTTGATGGGTTTCTCCTGGGTCAGTGTCTGTGTGGACTCACAAGGAAAACCCCAGAAGGACCAGCAGGAGTGTTTGGTGGGATCCAGGCTTGAAGAGGGGTGCTCTGATCCCTGTCATCAGTGGTAAGAGAGGAAATTCTTAGAATCACAAAATGGTTTGGGTTGGAAGGGACCTTAGAGATCAAGTTCCAACCCCCCTGTCATAGGCAGGGACAGCTTCCTCCAGAACCAGGCTGTTCAAAGACCCATCCAACCTGGTCTTGAACATTTCCAGGGATGGGGCATCCACAGCTTCTCTGGGCAACCTGTTCCAGTGCCTCATCACCCTTACAGTAAAGAATTTCATTCTAATACCTAACCTAAACCTGCTCTCTTTCAGTTTGAAGCAAATCTGCCTTATCCTATCACTACATGACTTCGTAGAAAGTCCCTCTCCCGATTTCCTGTAGCCCCTTTTAGATACTGGAAAGCTTCAATAACTTCTCCCCAGAGCCTTCTCCAGGTTGAACAACCCCAGCTCCAAGAGAGTTTCAGCTTTTCCTCCCATAAGATATTCTCCATCTCTCTGACTCCAGCAAGTCCACATCCTTCCTGTGTTGGGAGCCCCAGAGCTGGACATTGTAATCCAGGTGAGGTTTCACAAGAGCAGAGTAGAGGGGGAGAGTCACCTCTCCTGACCTCCTGGTGCCACTCTCTGGTTACTCTTCCACAAAAACCTTGCCTTATGGAGGAGGGGGAGGGAGGGGAAGGGGGCCACTAGGACCCCAGTTCTCTCCTTTGCCAATACCACTTTTTGTGGCACCCTTGATTTTGGTTTCAGGATGTGAAGACCCCATTTCACTGTTGCTGGTAGCAGCATATAATCGAGCTGCCAGGGTACCTGTGGCTTCTTTCCCTCCAGCCCTGACGTAAAAAGGTTTTAGGATGTTTCCTTAGAAAGTCCTAATGCCACACGAAGAAAGCTGGGCACTGGTGGTTTGCAAATGAGATTGGGTTTGGGGACAGTAAATGCAGTAATAAAATACATATTTATAATTAGCAAACTGTGAAAAGGGGAAGTTCACTGCAGTAAATATGAATTAGAAATGAGGAAATGTGGGCAAGCAATGAGGGAAACAAAGGTCCCCTGGAACATAGGGCAAGTAAGAGTGTTCAGTTAAATCCAGATCAGAAGGAACCTGTTGTTTTCCCAGGATGAGCTGAAAGTGCAGCTTACCTACAGTAGCACAGCGGGGGCAGGGGTGGAACAGAACCCCAAGGTTTCCTGCCCCGGCTTGAGGAAATCCAGTGAGAAAAGCTGCAGCTCTTGCTGGATGTCTCCAAACCACCAGGAGTGAATAATTCACACTGGGAAATTTTCAGCTAACCACACAGAGATCTGTGAACTGCTAATACAGTGTGTGGGGGTATTAATAAGCCTTGATGCTCAGGAAAGCATTGGGGGACTGGGAAGCAGCCGTGGAAACAGGATGACCTAATTCCAGTTCCATTGGCTTGCTTTCAGTGCCGACAGCATGGCAGAAGGCTTGATATGAGATGAGAGGTAAAAAAGAAAGAAGAAAATATAATCATGGCTAATTAAATAGAGCAAACTGATAGGGAATGGCATAGAAAACAGATTGTGTTGAGCTAAGCATATTTTCAAGCTCAGCTGACAAATGTAGCAGTTGCAATAAAGCTTGGGCTACTGGAGAGGTGTTTTCAGTGTCCAAAGGTCCAGGCATTTTCCATTACACCAGAGCAATACCCATTCAGTGCATTCAGCATTAACCAACATTAACCCCAAGCAACAAACCATTAGAGACACTTCTGGTGGACAGCATGGCCTAGAATGGGTACTGATACGTGTATTATCTTTATCAATGGTTGGGCAACATGCACAAGGGTAACTACATCCTTTGCAGCCTAGCAGTACAAGCAGGAAGGGTAGACATTGAGAATGACATGGCTCTGCAGCCTGTTGTGCCAAGCAGCCCACCCTAGATCAGGCCCTGGTAAACCTGGGGCACTTGCGTATGGGAAGAGAGGCAGAAATTTGTATGGTTGAGGGGTATAAAACAGTCAAGTCAGTTACCTTTTCCTAAAATCTTTTAGGATAATTAAATGAAACCAGACTCCAAGCAGTTCCAACCCTTCATGTGTTTGATTGCCATGCTATTGATCACCTTGTCTTGTGTAGCACAAGTCAAACCTGGTGATTTCTCACAAAGAGAGAAGTTTTCTTGCAGCGCTGTATCTGGGTGGCTGTGTGTTGTCAACTCTTCTGCAGGTGTACCACAGAGATGTGAGCAGTCCCTGTACATCTTGGACAGCCCCATTTCCTGCTGGAAGCTAATGATGCTATGCATAATGCTCTGCAGAGCCGTATGCTCTGCACCTGCCTGGTGTACTGCAGAGGCAAGCTGAGAGAGGAACTCCTGGAAAAGGAGTTCTAGTCTTAGTCTAGTAACTGTGGTGGTGTTGGATCAAGGGTTGGACTTGATGATCTCAGAGGTCCTTTCCAACCTGTCTGATTCTATGAGTCTATGAGAGCATTTCAAATGTCATTTCAGGTAGCGAGGCTGCATCAGAAGCTACATTAAGCCCACATATGCCATTCCTAAAGTTCTGCAGCTGGCTGGTCCAGTTTCCTAGACCCTGCCAGACAGCAGCAGGAGTATCCCTGGTGCTGAATGATGATGGGAGAAGGAGATGGGAAATAAGTGCAAATGTGATTGTAACAACATTGCATCCTGTCTCCAAGGGGCCGCTTGGAGCATTGTGCTTAGACCACAGCGTTTCACAGAATCACAGAATATGAGTTGGAAAGGACCCACAAGGATCATCGAGTGCAACACCCAGCCCTGCACAGGACCATCCCCAAGAGTCACACCATGTGCCTGAGAGTATTGTCCAAATGCTTTTTGAACTCTGCCAGGCTTGGTGCTGTGACCACTTCCCTGGGGAGCCTGTTCCAGTGCCCAACCATTCTCTGGGTGAAAAACCTTTTTCTAGTGTCCAACTTAACCCTCCCTGACACAACTTCAGGCCATTCTCTTGGGTCCTGTCACTGGTCACCACAGAGAAGAGATCAGTGTCTGCCCCTCCCCTTCCCCTCACAAGGAGTTATAGACTAATGAGGTCTCCCCTCAGTCTCCTCTAGGATGAACAGCCCAAGTGATCTCAGCCATATGGCTTCCCCTCAAGGCCCTTCACCACCTTTGTTGCCCTCTGGAAAATAATCATGCCATCCATTTCTGTATGGCAACAGAGAGAGGAAGGATAGGATATACAGATATTTTTATTTCAGAGTGTGTTCTGTGTTATACTTCTGTGGTAGCATTCAAACTCTTAGAGAAATAGTAAACTAATTCACTAAACAGTCATGCTTTTGTTCACTAAGTTTGTTATCAGCTCATCTATGAAAAGTAGCAGCTTGAGGATTCTCTCCAAAAACTTGGATTTTGCCTAAGGTAGTACTTAATTACCTTCAACAAATGGAACTGATTTAAGTTCTCTTCTTACGAAAAGTATGATGGGGGAGCTGATTTATTCAGTCAGAGAATTCATCATAAGGTAAACAGAGGAAGAGGCTGAATTAGTGTTAGTGAGGGGTTTATGAATGTTCCTGGAGAAATTTTATTACTTTAGCTCAAAGAGTTGACTCTGGCGCTTGGCTTTTTTTTCCTTTCTCTGTAACACTTTCTGGTGGACTGCTCTGTGATGAATAATATCTTAGTTGTTCTTCTTTTCTTAAATAAATCTAATTAGGTTTTTTCCATGCAGGAAATGGAATCAAATTATAGGTATCACTAATTCATCCTTTTATAACTCATGTGATATTAGCAAGACAATGTCCTGCTGGTACAGAAAGCAAGTGCGCTTGGCCCTGGGCAGTTGGTAGAGGATGGAATTATCTGATCAAGTTACTCAGCTTCTCAAAGAAATAATTTTTAGATTATTTTGATGATTATCCATTCATTACCTTTTTCTGATCAGGTTGTTCCTAGCCATGGAAAATCACAGTGTTGGAAGAGCGATGCTGGACAGGGGGATGTGGATAGTGCTGGGCATGAGGATGCCACCAAGGCAGTGGGCTGGGGTAATCCATCAAAAGAAGCACTTGGTAATCTCGTATGTATCTTGGATTCTTCTACAGGACTTGGAGCATGTCATCACATACATGTTGAATTATATATGAATAGCTGATTTGATGTAGCATATCTGTGTAACCACAGTGTTATCCACCCGCCTAAGAGCTGTCGGCTCCACCAGATGGGAAACGTCTGCTCCTGCACCGCCCATCTGCAGTCTGTGTCTTCCTCCTGTGTCAGAGATCCCAGTTGCTGCCAAACTGGGGTGGCCTCCACCCCAGCAGAGGAGCTGGCCCTGCTGTAGAAGGAGAAAAACCTCATGTATGAGCATCTCACAGAGGAGAAAGTGCTTCCGTCCCTCCATCCTGCCCTGGCCAGCCTCCCCCAGTGTTTACTAACACTTTGGCCCTGAGGGGCAGGCAGCACACCCAGAGCATCAAGGAGATGCAGCAGGATGGGTGTTGGACTACTGTGGTCACAGGCAGCTGGCGAGGATGGTTCCTGACTCTCCCATTGCGGGGGGCCTGTGTGAGGCCTACTGAGAAGTTGCTGCTTCTGCATTTATGCAACTGTGGTAATAGAAGGGGGGAGAGGTGTGGACCACCAGCATGGTGAATCAGTAGCAGGGTGGGTACAACAGCACTGGCCTGTGTGCAGTGCTGGATGAGCAGTGACAGTCCTCTCCATCCCTTGAGCAGGCAGCAGCAGGGTCTCCTGCCCCCAACACCTGCATTGGCATTTGGGCAGATGCTGACCATTTCACCCCAGGCACTTTGCAGCCTGTGTGCCATGGTGCCATCTGACACAGCCAGCAGGGAGGTACTGGGCTCTGTGCTCAGGCTGGAGCACACACAGGCTCTCAGGAAACACACCATCGCTTGCCAAGGGTTATGCCTGGTGTCTTTAAAAGTGGGTTTGTGGTGAAGCAAGGCAGGGGTGGCCCTCTTCTCATGGAGGTGGACTCTGGGCAACAAATGTGGGCACAGTCCAAGCCCCTCTCCTCATCTGTCTGCAGTGGACACAGTCAAAAAACACCAAATAGAGATCTCCTCTACCTTTATTCCTTGTGAATTGCTGCTGGAAAATATGTCAAGTGTAAGTGCAGGACTAGGTCTACCCAACCTACTTGCAGGGCTGGTGCCCTCAGCCATGCAGACCAGCCCAAGCTCCCCACATGTGCTCAGGCAGAACACGTTGCCAGTAGATAGTCTCAGCACCCCCTTCCCAAGCAGGAGGCTCTTCCTTAGTTGTTCGCAGCCCTGGGGAACTGACCTAGTCTGACCCCAGTTCTCTGTTTATTTTAAGTTTTATAGCTTTAGAAAAATTCCTGTCTGATGATCTAGATCTACTTTCACCCCACTGCTGTGTAGTAACATTCCACCAGTGCTAAGCACTATTTCGTTCAGGGACTAAATTTGCTGTCTGAGTTCAGAAGCTCTTCACCACTGTGGGAGTAGATCTCTCTAAATCTCGCTCAAATATTTATCTGTTATATCATGGCCAGAAAATTACAATCTGGACTTTTTTTTGGACTAGAGAACTGTGAAAATCACTGCCTATTTTTCTGGGCTTCTTCTCCACATTGGGCTAAAGTCTCACCGGTGTCCCTGGGAGCTCTGAAAAGTCTGGTGATGAAGGCAAAGAATTAAGGCTTTGTGAGCAAGGATGTGCAGGCAAACCAGCTGAAAGTAGTTCTGTAGATCTGCTAAGAAAAGAGAGGTACTGGGGCCCTGGGGCATTCCAGAGGCAGATCCTGTGGTTGTTCCTGTCTCCAACTGGTTATGCAGGTACTTTGGTGTCTCACCTCAGTCTCTGTGGGACAAATGTCTACAGTGCTGGTTAAGAAAGATCTTGCCTTTAATAGGAGGAGAAAAAATGAAAAGTCTGGGACTGGTAACCTTGTCAAGAAGATTGAACACAACATAGGTCATGGTAGCTTGGGCTTCAGAGTTTATGAGATTCAGGAAACCTCACAAAAGGCCAAGAATGGCTTATGGCAGATGACAGTCTCATGTCTGCTGAATACGTGATTCTCCACTTCCCTCTGAACTGCCTTACTTGGGCTGCTGCCAGACAAGGTAGACCTCAGGCTTCAATCAACACAGCAATTCCCTTGTCCCTTCTGCCAATTGTTTTCCACAACTCTCCTACCTCTCTGACTCTCAGCCTTGTCAAGGAGGACAGGCTGTAAAGTCTGCAAGGGCAAAGCACCCATTCCCTGACTGGGTCCTCCTCCTCTGCCATCATGGCTCCTCAGGGAGCTGGTATGAATGAAGTCTGAACTTGGGCAGCTTCCCGCCTAAAGGAAAAAAAGTCTTTCTTCACAACCAGCTCTGACACTTTTGTCAGCAGCAATTTCAAGTCCACCAGGTAACACCAATAAAAAGCTCCACAACTGAACTGCAGCTGTTTCATATGGTCCAGTGCAGGGATAAGTCCCTGGGAATGGACCCGCGGCTGGAGGGGGGCACCATGTGCCCCTGTGGGGTTGGTGTGTGGATGCTGCTCCCACAGCCTCCCTGCAGGAAGGCAGGCAGCCACATACCCCTTCTGTGTGCATGAGCTCTGGCCACAGGTGAGCTGCCAGCTGGTTCCTCAGTCTCCCACAGCTGAAAGGGCGTGAGGAAATGACAGAGGGTCTCTGTGACCTGTGCCTGAAAACTTTTTCCTTATCTGACATTGCCTTCTAATAGGATTTGACTGGTTGATACTGGCTAGTGTGCATGGGGTGAGAGCATTTTAAAATGGGTGTTGAAAACTCTTTTGTGGAGGATTTCCAGCCTGCTTATTGCTCCAGGTGGGAGAAGCCTGGAGGAAAGCCACATGCATGCAAGAGTCTAGACATGTTTGATTTCTTTTTGGAATTAAAGAACAGAAGTCCCACAATACCCTGGATTTTTTTAGCATTTGTACAAGTAGCCAATATAAACAATTCTCTCACTGCCCTGAAATTTGGAGTTGCTCACAGGATGAAGCAGTGACCTACTGAACCTCTCGGAAGAGTAATATTAGCCTCCGTCTGGTCTGCTGCCTTCTTGGCTTGGTCTGCAGCCCAGCTGCCCCGAGGACCAGCGCAGGCGCTCTGTTGTGATGTGTCTCCAGGGTGCTTGTGGGGCTGCTGCTCCCATGAAAGGAGAGGAGATGCACAATGAGACCATTGAACTCAAGGACCCCCCATACTTAAGCACCATACAAAACAGCTGCTTCTCAAATGCAGCAGGTTCCCCAGCTTCGATTCAATCCACCTGGAGGGCTAAGCTACCGAGGACTTATTCTGGGATCTGTGACTCTCATTAGATCCCATGTGTTGAACACCAAGAATATTTTTACCATCACACCCGAGAGCTGTTGCTTAAGATGGGTTTTGAAGTGGCTACAGCCGTGAGTACATGACAGCAAGCCTCCAGGCTGACTCGCTGGCAGATGACTGCTACTTAAACCGAGGTGACTTCTGAGGTCTCCAGCACCCTCACTGCAGACTGGCTTTCATGCACAAGTGATAGAGTTTCTTGTCACAATACGAAACGTTAGGATAGGTGTCAAGAAGGCCAGATAATTATTGCACCTGTAATCAAGTGAGGATGAGGCTGCTGATTCTTCTTGCGCTGGCGGTGGAGTTGCTCCTTTCCTAAGCCTTCTGGCCACAATAGTGTTGCCTGGAGTTCTGCTGCTGTATCTTCTCCAGCTTGTTTTATACAAATGGATTTTTCTTTCCTGGGTTTTCTGTGCCTGTAAGTTTGGTTCTGCCTGCACACTCATGGCTGGAATTGCATTGAAGAGAAACACAACAAAGAACAACACAGAGCAGCGGTCCATATATCCTGGTTGGCTTCAAGTGCAGTGGAGGAGATGACAGCTTCCCAGGGTGGACTCCTGAGCATGGAAATAGTTCAAAAAGGGACAAAATCATACTGAGTGAAAAGATCTACTCAGGAGTCAACCTCCCTGACATCACAAACAGCCAATAATGGGGGGTCCATATTTTCCCCATAGTGGTAGGATGAGAGTGGGGAATGTAAGAAATTCTTAAATGTGATGAAGGGATTGTTGCCTTTCAGCTAAGCCCTTGTCCTTGCCTTTTAGGACTTCAAGATAAAGAACTGGCATGTGAACCTAATCAGGACTTAGAGAAGCAGCCAGGCTGATAACATGTTTCAAGGCTTCAAGCCCTCTGGATTCATTTTGGTTTAATCACTGTTTAGTTAATTTTACTTCCCGAAGCTGTTTTGCAGGCTCTTGTTGCAGGCTTAGTTCTTCTTCACATCCCACCTCAGGCATACGTGGTGCTGGTGGGTAGCCTTGCAGAGGTGCTGCATCCCACAAGCTCCTGCGTTGGTTGACTCCCCTGTGCTCCATGAGCTTAGAAAGGCCACTTGGGGTTCCCTGGCCCAAAGGTGCAACCCCAAAACGAGCAGTTGCTGCAGTTATCATGGCTGAAAATTCCTCTGGTATCTCTCTCTGCACTTCATTTCCTGCCTTGCTCTGGCAAAGCTCCCCGTTTCCATGGTGATGATTTATTCCTCTAAATAGTTCCCATTCAAGAACAATATCATAGGTCCTTCTCTGTTGTTGGTTTAAGCAAAAATAACCTACTCTTCTCCTGGCATCAGTCTTGGCTGAAGCAGTTGGAATTGGACATCAACCTTCACCTCTCTGATCCACCCATTCTCCCACCCAGAGATGACCCTTCTGCCTCTCTGCCATTCAGTGTAACCCTTGAGGACTGTCCTACTGTTCCTGACCTGTCCTACTGGGAGCAGCACACAAGTGGAGCTAGAAGCAAAACACAGAGAGGAGGAAAGGAGAGACCAACTGAGCTCTTGCAGGACAGCACTGCACAGCCCGACGTCTGTCCAGCAGTGGAAGAAAAGCCTGACACCCTCTGCAGCCCTGCTCTTAAGCTTTCCTTGCCATGAACAAGGAGGTTCGTGACAAATAGGAAGCCTCGTGAGAACAGCACGGCCCGTGATGAAACGGTCTGTAGAGCTGTAGTGCTTCCTTCATCGTCACAGCCCGCATGTTCAAAAGAGCTGCCAGAGAGGGAGCCTTTCCCCTCCTTCCCAGTCCTTGGCTTCTAAAACAGGTTCGGTTTTTTCCTATGAGTGGAGCAAGAACTTCTAACCTGAAAACTGGAAACAAAAAAGAAAGAAAATTAAAAGGCTAAACTGCGTATTTAGTAAATTTTAAAGTGTCCATTTTATTGCATAAAATCCTGAACAGGCAGCCTGGTCTCCATACAACAGGGGCCATTCAGTGTTTCTTGGGACACTTCCTTCTTGCTTTGCATAAAGAGGGAGACAGAGCATCTGGTTTCTCTGCTTCATTTGAAATGCCAATGCTTATTTTATTAATACATTTACATTCAAATTTTCTTCACATGTAGTAAAAAAGAAATTAGATTCTTCTAGCTAGAAGCACATTAATGTGCTTGATTTTTAGGCGCCAGTAGCAGATGTACTCAAGAGCCTGGAGTTCACTCATCAGCAAGGAGAGTGGACTTTGCAGAAGTGAATTCCCATCTAAGAAAGCAGTTCCTGAATCACTGCAGAAATATTCTGACTTCCTCCATTAACTGCAGCCAGCACTGGCTTACGCTGGGAGAGGAACAAAAATCCGTTCACAAAAAATAAAAGTATATAACATAACCTTCCAAATGTGTTCTGCTCTGGCACGCAAAACAGCATCCTAGGAATGCCAGGTTGCTGGCTAATGCAGAAGGGCAGGCACCAGGTAAGTTTCTTTCTGCAATACTCAGGCTGCAAAATCTTTTAAAGCAGTTGCAGCACCTTTCAAGCAAGCAGTGGAACTCATCCTTATAAGGTGGGAAAGCTCCGTGCTCTGGTGTTATAAGATAGGAATGTGAGCTCGGCAAGGATTGCTTCACGTGAGCCCTTTATCTGAGAGATTGGCGATAAAACTCAAGAAGTTCACGTGACACAAGGAGAATTTCTCCCTTATCTAGAGGAAGCCAGATATTGGCAAGTCAGAGGTATAACACGCAGGATGAGTTATGAGGAGGAAATGAGGGAAAGGGGCCAGACAGTTTGAAAATCTGCCTGCTTGCTTGTGTCCTATTGTGTGCTTTGATGGGTTATACTGACATCAATACAACACAAGTTTTAGAAACTACTGATTGAAAGCTTGAATATGTTAACTGAAGGACAGAATTACAAAATCCAAAATCCTTAGGACCCTCACAGTGTGTCATCCCTACCTTTGACCTCTTTTTGACATTGAATTGGGAGAAAGTGTAGGAGGATTTTGAGATAAGCCTTTGAATCTAACAGTTATTTGTCATTTCCCTCATGCAATTTTTCCTGAAAGTAGCAGCCTCTATGCCTCTTAAAATACAGTGGGGGAAGATGCTGTGTTATCAAACAGTTCATTTGCCTCTTACCAGACACCCACAAAGTTTGCCTGGAAGAGATTTTTCAATAATTTAAACCTTTGTTTTAAAATGGCTTGTTTCCTTTATAAGCAAAGAGGAAAACGCTCCTTCTTGATATACAATATAGGCATGCCAAGTGGTAAATTCCAGGTATTTCCTCCATAGCCTTTTCACAGCCTGGCTAGAAACATCTTGCAAGAAGCTTGTATTGTCCTCAGCTTCTCTTGACATATCACTTTAGACAGTGTCTCTCTGCACTCTCCCTGGTTAATTTTGCCAGCAAAACCCTCTTCCTTCCATCCCTCATGCCACTGCTTCTGCATATTTCATATTTTACCTCTTTACAGCCTCTCCTCCACATGATTCCTTTTAGCTGGTCTCAGTGCTTGGCCAAAATGCTACTTACCCCACCCGGCACTGTGTGATGGAAAGCCATACATCACATCGTCCCTTGCCTGGTCCATGGACTCCAGTAAGGCACGGGACTCCTGGCAAAACCAGAGGGCTGTGAGGGAAGGGCAACATGCTCACCCAGTTCTCAGGAAGTACCCAATGCACTCTGTTTGGCCAGGAATTCTCCAAAGTAAAACCCAGGTACCACAAGAAGAGGTCCCCAGCAATATTGTAGTTGTGGTGCTGTGAGGCCATGCTATGGCATATACTGTTTTACAGGCATGGTTTTTTATCATAAGACCTCCTTCATGAGGAACTCAGATCACCTTTATTAAAGAATAGCCCTGGGTTATTTTCATTAAAGACAATGTGGGCACTAGAATTAGCATAATGGGGCTCAGTGTGACTTGCTTTTTTCCAATGGCCGTTGTTCTGGTGGAGCTGAGGACAGTTTGGGCTCTTACCAATCGCCATTTTCATATAAACCAGGGGAAAAAGCAAAACAGAACCTGGCTTTTTAACTGGGCAGAGCTGCAGTGGTTTTTGCATTGCTAGTATGACTTAAATGTGGTAAAAACACACTCCAGTCTCTTGAGCCAGCAGATAGGATGAAAAAGAGAGTTTTAGTGGAAGCCAACATTTTTTGGCCTGAGTAGCCTGAACAAAAGTAGCCCTGCTCTGAGTCCGTGGTTAGACCAGCTGTCCTCCTGGGTTCCCTTCCAACCTGAATTTCCTGATGGTACTCAAGAATGATAGACTTCTACTCGTCTGCACAAAAATTTGTCCTGAACTTTCACAGGCAGCAAGCCAGAATGAGATTCAAGATCCTAATGCCATTTGGAATTATAAGCTCAGGACTTGATGTGGTTTTCTGGTTTTGGTTTTAAGCAGAGCCAGGGTATCCCCTGGTATGGAGCTTCCCACCAGCCAAACCCCAGCCTAGCAGTTCAGCCACCTGGCAGTCCATGCATGTGCATGTCTTCCCTGAGGGCAACACCCTACAGTGGTAACTCTTTCCAAGACTCCCTACTGGAGCTGGAAGGAGTGAGAGACGTGCCTGTAGCTGTACATCAAAATGCAAGACCTGAATTTTTCTTAGTGGGACTAAGTGTATAGTGAATGCTGCTTCTGCTCTTCCAGGGAAAGTGGAAGGCAGATATTGGCCTTCTTCCTTCTTCAGAGCATCCATCATGGGCTTATTCAAAAATAGAGACCTATACTGGGACCAGGCTGGTCTGAAGGTCATCTTGTGCCTAATAAAAGGGGATGGTGCCAATGTGAGAGGGTGCCACACGCAGCACAGAGCTGTGCCCAGGGGTCACCACAGCCCCTTCTCTGAAACATCCACATCAACAGTGGCCCATGGAGACCTAAGGGTCTCTGGGATGCCTGTGCAGGCAGAGATAGGGGGAAACAGACCTGCTGACAGGAGGGACAAGTTTGTTCCAAGGAGATTAGTACTTCTGAACCAGACTAGAGAACAGCAGAAGAAATTTTTCAGCCGTTTGCACCCATCTCTAATTTCTCCCACCAACGCTCTGGCAGAGCTGAAGTCTATTGATGTTTAAGAAGCTCTTGGAGCAGGTTTATTCTCTCAGGGTGTTTTAGATGTATGCAATATGCTGTGACTATGCTCCCAGAAACCTGTTGGATGGGCTGGATTTCATAAATATGAATGTTAAGTTGCAGATGAATGAACGAAGCAGATAAGCATGTACAAGAGAAAATACTGCTATAAATCCAAGGCGTGCCTCTTCTGTAGCTTTGCTTGTGAATCAGGAGGAAGCCAGCACTCAGTCCTGTTCAAGGTAGTGGTAGTTCTGGTATTGGGCATATACAATTTGGACTGGGTCTGGACCTTATTTCTCCCTCTTTTTTAAATTGCTCTTGCCAGAATTATCACTATTGTTGTGTGGAGGTTTGGGGTTTTTTTTCCACTTGTGAAATTTTTCATAACTTGAATGCAAAAGCTATGATGCAAATGGGAGTCACTCCCAGAGAGTGCCCAAGGGCTGGGGTGCAAATTCCCTGAGATAGGTCACGCTGCAAAATAATAAGGGTTAGGGACCTCGTTCCAAACCACCTGGCATTGGCAAAGATGTTGTGCCATTGCTCCACTGCAAAAGAAGTGCCAGAGTCATCAACCTTGGTCATGCCCCAGCAAAATCTGCATGGTTGGGCTAGGACTTGCCTATCCTCTGTGATGGTCATACAGGAGGGGTTGGGCTTTCTCTCCCCAGAGCTATTTGAAAGCCCTGGGGAAACAAGGAGACTGGCCTTGGAGAGGAAATTCAGCAATTCAGCTGACAAATGTTCAGAGACTATAAACAGCAAAAGCATGGAGAAAAGGGGGAGTCTTGTGCTCTACACTTTGTTTTTCATGTATAGGGATCTCGGGTGCCAGTCACAAAAAGACCAGATGTCTGCAGACAACCCCGTGATATTTACATTTATTTTTAGCTAAAGCAATGTAATTTGTGGCTAATGTGATGGTTTAAGAAAAAAGAATCAGAAAGGAGTGAAGTTATTGATGTCTTTCACCAAGACCCACACAGCCTGTTCCAGCAGCTCTACAGCCCCATCCTAAGCCCCTGGGCAGAGGGGACGTGCAGGAAGATGCCACAATGCTCTGAGATGTGCTCAGCTCTACTATTAGCAGACAGTATTTGAATATGTTATGAAGTGGTATTCCAAGAACCTTAAGCTCATATATTCTCTACTTTCCTCTCATTTTAGTTAAGCTACGGTTCTAAACTGAACTCTGCACAAGGGAGACCTGGGTACCTTTCAAAATCCAAAATCAGGTCTTGGTTGAGTCAAGTGATGAAGTACTCAGATTTATTTTATACAGTGTCAACTATGTACTTTTTGCATTGTCTGTCATTCAAAGAATGGCAGTTTAGGGATCCCAGGAGATGAAGGGGGATGTTTGGTTATTTTTTTGCCTTGCAGAAAATCATCCTTGAATAAAAAGCCTGGAAACATGATTAATCCCAAAGCTGTATGTTCCGGAAATTATGAGTATGTGGAACAGAGTCTATGCACAGAGTTATGATGAAAATTACTTCCCAGTTTTGTCTGCTAAGAATCACAGGACACAACAAGGTGCTGTCAGGAGAGGACTTAACCAGAACTTCCCAGCACACCCCCTTAATCAACCAAGTTCGTATTTGTGCAGTGCTAGGGCTGAATTTGGCACTGCCTTGGCTGAGGCTGGCAAAAGTGTAATTTGAATGTAAGTTCCCTTGTGTTCTTAGTCAAATATTCACACATTTTTGACCTCCATTATTCTTCAGAGTACCAGGTACTCAACATACCCGAGGTACACTTCGGTATGGTTGGATCTGAAAGAAACAGGAGGGTTAAAATACATTTAAAGAGCTGTGGATTGAGGTCTACCAGCAGAGAACTAGACTTGCTTCTCTGAGAGCAGATTTCTGTACCTGAGATGGCCGTGACCATTAGGACTCTGTGTATCAGTAATTGTAATGCTTTGTAGTAGAAAATAACATATTTCACTATATTTCACAAACAAATATTGTCAATTCATTTCATGCAATTGTCAGCTCTCTTAATTTTTTCCACATTTTCCCCTTCAGAAACTACTTATTATTCAAAAAGGAACACGGCACCTTTATAAACAGACAGGTAGACTATGCTGCAAGGGTTTTTCTTTTATGTGGGTGTTGCTGTAGAGGAAGATTATAATCTAGGGTTCTTGCATGGGGTATCTTGCAAATCATCTAAGTTCGTCTATAAAAGTAGAGGATATGGAACAGGACCTCATAAGAAATTGTCAGAATATTTCACAAAATCTCAGTATCTTGGCATTTCCAATATCTCTCTGCCAGACTGCAGTGCTGTGAACAGTGTGGCCCAGAGATGTTGGGTTCCAGAAGGGTGTTCAGAAGAACAGGACAGTGTCACAAACTCAACCACAGAGCTGCTGAGTCTTACAGTAAGACCAGGTCACTTTCTTTTTCTTCACAGGCTTCTATTTTCACCATTACTCTTCAAACTCCCAGCTGATGCAGTACCTGAAAGATGATCTTTTTAGCTCAACCTTACAAGAGTGAGTAAAGAGCACCTATGGCTCTTAACCAGAATGGTAAAAGGAAGTTTTAGAGGCTCATGCTTTATTAGCTCAGCTTCTCCAGCCATAAACATTTGGGTACAACATACATAATCTGCATAATGATCACTGTAAGAGAAAAACCTTTGATGCTTTTTCTGCCCCAGGGTCTGTACACTGCCATCAACTATGGGAATCTTTCTGCTGGCTGGCCCCGACTATAATTCCAAATACTTGCAACCTTGGACATCACAGGAATTACTGCAGTAAAAGTACTCGGTGAGATGAAGTAATTTAAAAAAAAAAA
>VXAY01001702.1:2429300-2440043 GCA_013399855.1 Oxyruncus cristatus
AAAAAAAAAAAAGTTAGAGATGAAGAGAAAGGGTCCAGCACACTGACCTTCTGGCTTGTTCTGATCATCTCTCTTTTCGCTAGATGGGGATGTCCTCACTTCTTGTCCAAGGACTTTGAGGTGGTGGTGCCTGCTTGGGATCAGCTTCTCAAAGCTGTGGGTTCAAGCAAGATATACCAGCAAGATATATCACCAAAATGCTAAGATGAAGGAGGGGGCCATTGTAAGAAGCATCTTGGGTGGAGAAATGACCTTGACTGAGTAGAAAAATGCTGGATACATAACAGGCACAGGTCCACCTCTGCAGGTGGGACTGGTTCTGTTCTTCCAAATGACAGCTGCCACCTCCCTTTGTAAGATTCGTTCCTCTGGAAGATGTAAGTGCCATGAGGCAACACATTGCTGTGGGAAGATGACACTTCAGCCTTTAGCCTTTACTTTTAGCCTTTCCCTGGCAATTTTCATGGAAATTGATTCCAGTCTATCTGCAGACTGAAGAAAAGCAGATGTTTTAAGCCAAGGCTTGGACAGATGAGACAGGGCCAGTGATTCAGTGACAAAAGAAGTGTAGTAGCCACATGCTGAGGCTGCAACAACCTCTTCCCAAGTGGATCCAAGTGTTGCCATGCAGGCTGCCTCCCGATCAGTTGAAATGTGAATGCTGAAACCCCATCCACTTCTGCCCTCTGAAGAAGATGGGGTAGGGATGTCCAGGGTATTTTTGGCCAGAAATAACGATGGTGAGTTTGCTGTTGGCCTGAACACAGGAGTAAACCACATCTTCCTTTGTGTTAACAAGTAGCTCTCCTTTTTCAGCAGTGGAAGACCCAGGGGAGCTGTAAAAGCAGCTTTGACTTTCCAGAGAGGAAAGTACCACTGCTTTCTGCCTGTGTCCTGAAGGGCAATAAAAAGCAGCACATGTTTATCTAGACAGTTATTTAAACAGTGCACATGTCTGGAGCAGTAAGCCCACCCCAAAACTGCCCACTTGGTGTTTCTTCCTCTTGCCCCCTTTGAATCTGGCCTTTCATTTCTCAACTTCGGCCCTAACAGCCTCCCGCTCCGGCTCGGGAGAGAGAGCCGGGCCCGCAGGAGGGAGCTGCCCCGGGGAGCCGGCCCCGGTGGAGCTCGGGGACCCCTCGGCCGGTGGGACGGCACCATCCCGCCGCCGCTCGGCCGCCGCCGCCGCGCTCCATACAAGGCTGGCAGGTTTCCACCTTTCCTGCGGGGGGGCGAGCCGGCCCGCCGGAGTCAGCCTTACCATAGATGGCTGTGGAAACCTTCAAGCTCCGGGACAGGCGCCGTGGGGCCAGGCACAGCCCAGCGTGGGGGAAACCTGGCGTAGGGGTATGGCATGGCCCACCAGGGACGCTCGGCTTTTGTCACCACACCAAGCACCGGCCACTGCTGGAGCCGGGGAGAGACAGAGTGAGCAATGGGGAGTCCAGTCCACAAGTGCTGTGGTGATCCGGCATGTGCCACCACCTATCCAGAGGAACCAGTCAAGGCTGCTGGGCTGGACAGCAACTGCACTAAACCCCTGTTTAGAGCTTCAGATGATGTCATGTAAAAGCCTACAGTTTGATTCCCAGGCACCCCTCATAGGGCCACATCTGCCCGTCCTGGGACAGGAGCATAACTGCAAGGAAGGGCTCTGCTTGATGCCTGCCCTGGAGAAAGAAAGAAAGAAAGAAAAAAACAGTCAGTCAGGAAAGAAACATGTACCAACCCATAGGGGTTAATTGGTTGGTCCAACAAAAGACATGAGAGACTGGACTTCAGGTTTAATGTGAGGTCTGCTCCACCACTTTGTATTATTAATTACTCCTCAGCCAATTCATCTCCCCTCTCAGCTACTGAAGAAATAGTTAGGTTTTCTCAGGGGTTAAAAAGAAGAAAAAAAAAAAAAAAAGAATATATAAATGGACAGCAGGATGCCCTGGGAAGAGCTCCCAGAAATGATGGAGGACCTGCTTATGGGACAAACCCTAAAACGTAAAGATGACTTTTGAGCTCTGGCCCTGACTGCTGGGCTACAGCCACAGAGAGCACAAGTAGAACTGGCACAGTCAGCAGCCTAGCCTGAATGAAGTGGTGCCTGTGCTGCCCTGAGGGCCTTCTTCCCTTGGTCTGAAATTGCCACTGTCTGTGTTTTTCACATCTCTCTTTATTTGCTGTGTTCCAAAGCTGATTTCATTATGGGCTTGGAGGGAAGGCATGAGTGGGTAGTCACGGTTCGGAGAGTCAAAGCACTACAGGAGAGCCCAGGGCTTGTGCTGCTGGTTTGGAGCTTCCTCTTAGAGAAAAGATTAAAGGAAGCTGGGGAGAGCTTGCCTAGTTTTCTTGCTGAGAGGTTGCCACTGCTGTATGCTGTTGGTGCTGTGCAGCAGCATCTTCCTCCCTTGTCTTACAGCTCTGGACATCTTGCTCCAGAAGTGTCACCTTCTGCAAAGAAGAGCTACTGCAAATATAAAGCTGCTGCTTCCTAAAGCAGAAGCTTTCTGATACAAGAGGTAACTCTGTAGAGTGGAGTTTGATTTCTGGTAGCTGTGCACAGTTGCTCCCATTGTATGGAGAAGAAACAGCAAGGAGAATGAGCTAGTTAGGAGACAAGAATAATGAACACAAGATGATTTTCTGTACAAAGGCATGCATAAGACATAGGTACTTTTATGCAGCAGTTCTTGCTTGTGGAACACAGAATATTAACACGCTCTGCAGGGGTAGGCAGGCTGCTGACCACCCAGGTGCTCCTTGCACCCTCCAGACAAAGTGGGTGAAGGGACTTTTTCAGGCAAAGCCCACAGCCATACCTCCTTGTACAACAGACAGATTTAGGCTCCAGCAAGTGTACTTTTGGAGGGTAAATTAGTGGAGCAGTGACTATAGTCTCAGTGTGTGCTCCAATTCTGAGAAAAGTCTGAGTTTGGATCAGAGCCTTGCTGACTCAGCAGCATGTTAGACACTCACTGCTAGACCACTACATGCCGAGAAAAAGCTGACATGCCTGGAAGGCTGTTGGTATGTTTTCCAGCTGTACCAACTACTTCTCTGAAAGCAGTGAGGTCTTCCTCCACACCATGCTGTGCTAAGCTGTGCCATCTCTGCTGCTGGTGGAGGCGAGTGGCTTGGCACTGCACACAAGAAACCAAAAACCTCATCTATTTTTCCTTGGTCTCCCAGGACAGCCTTAGCCCTAAGCACGGATTGTGAATATAGTTTGCAGTTTGATGTCACTGTGCCCCATCTCACTATTGACATAAACAATTGATAGTAAAAGCATGAGGAGATGGAGATGCCGTGAGAGGTGCATTTAAGAGCCAAAACCAAGAGTGACGCCTCTCCTGTGAGCCTTTAGAGTATTGATGGCGAGTTTTGCTGGTAACTGTAACACAAAAGAGAACTGCCACTTCCTTCGTGAGACAGCTGCAAGTGGACTTAAAGCAGTTTTTATCCATGTAAGTGTACATAAATGTCTTTTCTCCCACAGCCCCTTTCACCTTAGTCACCTCTCTCAGCTGAGTCAAGCTCCTGCAGTCATGCTGCAATGTGCTTTACACATGGGCATCTGAAGAGACTGTCTAGGTCAGGTTCCATATGTCTGATTCTACATTTTTATATCCTGCAGTTGTAAATACTTTTCTTCCATCATTAGCCTCTTTATAATCATGCCGCGTTGTTTCATGGCACTGTCTTACCCTCTGAAGCTGACTGTATAGCAGCGTTATGAAACACAGGTGGAGGGGATCCCCAAAGGTGACACAGGATTCATCTTTCAAGCTCAGGGTGGGGTGGATTGTCCTTAAAGTTAAGCCCTTCTTATAGCTGTCCTACTTGTTCTTTAAAATCTCCAGCTGTGGAGATTCAGCAGCTTGCTTTGGTGGCCTCCTCAAGCGCTTTGCTTTCCTCACCATTAGCAGATTATCCAGCGACTATGGCAAATGGTGCACTGTGTTACACTTTGCAGTAAACTTTTACATATTTGAGGTCTGCTACTGTGTCTCACTTAAATTTTTTCTTTCCTAGACTAAACAAAGCCTGCTTCTTTCAGTCTCCCCCCAAAGGTCAGGTTTTCTAGACCGCTGATCCTTCTTGTTACTTCTCCTTTGGACTCGCTCCAACTGATACATATCTTTCTTAAACACTGGCACCCAAAGCATGACACAGCACTCCATCCACGGCCTTACAAATGCTGAGGGGAACAGAAGGTTTGCTTCTCATGTCCTACAAATGACACTGCTTTGTACCTGCACTTTGGGATGTGGATTTCCTGGGGGAAGGCCTGAGAGAGCTGCAGCTCTGGCGTTAGCATCTGCCTACATAGCACACATACCTTGCCATGTCACTGCAGTTGCACAGCATTCCCTGGCCACTAATAGGACAATCTGCTCTGTATCTGTTGATGTCTGCTCTTCTGTGTTTGCTCTGCATATATAACTAACACAGCCTCAAATCTCACACCGTGGACTCCTCCACCTAGAATTAGACTGCCATAGATATCTGGCCTTTTTTTGCCGCATTTCGCATTGTATCAGATTTCTACCATCCATCACCCTCCATGGTTTCTCAGGTGTGCATAGTGGAAAAACTGTGAGCAAATGAGCTTCATGCGTGATCAGGTCTTACACCAGCTCTCTGCAACTTCTCAGGGGTGGAGGGGCTGTGTAACCACAGCACAGAGCTATCTGGCAATGCAATTCTGTGGCAGTGTCCTTGGCAGGCCCAGTGTACACTGCTTCCCATATCTTGCAGATCTCCCCCCATGAATGCTTCTCTTGTGCAAAACTGTCTCATGGAGGGATGGACGAAGCCTGGGATCTGCAGACAGCTACTGACCACTGCAACAGCATTTGAAAGCTTGAGCAAGTACTCCCAAAGTGTTTTGCTCTAAACTTACCTGAGCACAGTTGTGGGTTTGGTCAGGCAGTGATGGCTGACACTATTGCAACAACTGTGACCTACTGCTGCATGCCCTAACCATACTAGCTAACTGTAAGAGATCCAGCACATCCCAGAGCAGTGATGGACAGCATAGCAATGACTATTGCTGCTCTGGTCAGTGTTAGACTCAGAGGTTAGCGGCAGTTCCATGTGGGAAGGAAACCAGTGCAGTGTGCTGTTGTTAAGCTATGGCAAGAAAACCACACTTCTGCCTTGCTTGGAAGAAATTAAATGTTTGTTGTCTCTCTCTCTCTGGAAAGTGATTCCAAGCCATGGCCAGAAAAAGGTGCTCCTAGAAAACAGCCTGAGGGTACCAATGTATAAATGATATACTTGGAGATGGGGGAGGGCTGGTTTTATTTCAAGCATTGTCTAGAAAAATAGCAGACTTGCAGTTATGGAGAACATCAAAGTGAATGGATTTTAAGTGAAGTTTTTAAGCCAGGGCTGAATAATGACAGGTCTAAGAGCTCAGGGACTCTCTCATAAAAAGAGATTTTCTGTGAGGGCAAGGGTGGAGCTGGAAAGAGACTAATCCCTGTGCTTGCCTTTCTGCTACCATCTTGCAACTATTCCCTTTCCTGAAAGACTTAATATTTGCCTCCAAAGCTTGTCTCACTTACTCCATGGTCAGTTTTTGTGACTGGGAAGTGAGAGAGGCAACAAATTCTGCCTCTTGCACCTTCAAGCCACGGGCATGTCATCTGGCAAGCTCTGCTCAGTCAGAGTGAGAACAAGAGACTCAAACCTGAGTCTCCCTTTCTGTGGCACCAGGCATGAGCCATCCTGTATTTCATCTCCTGCTTTCTTGTTACCTTGGTCATGTGGAAGGCACATGTTGGCTCTGCCTTTCAGAGCTCTGCTCCTGGAGGTGGGTAGCTGCTGCAGCACCTGTTGTACCATGGCTCCCCCTGTGCCTCAGGGCAGCCTCTTCCCCTACATCCACCAGAAGGGATGGGACTGATCATGGCCTGGATCAAGCCTTTGCTTTGTGTGTGAATACACCAGTTGTCAGGAATTTTGTGTGCTTATGGTCTCCAATTTGAAGCATGCTCTCTTCTACACTGTAATCCATTCCCTGCCTCTTGTAGGAACATGGAAAATGCTATTGTATTTAGCTTCTCTGGTCCCTGAGTCTCCCTCTTGTTTGGGCCAAACAGAGGTATTGTACCTGCACTATGAAATGGAATGTCATTTAAATACTGACACAGAAAACCAAAAGGACTGTTCAAAATAACCCACAAAGACCTGCCCCTCAGTACAGGGCAACTTGCAGGTAAAACATGAAAAAGTACTTACCATGGGTGAGTAATGGTCTCTATGCCCATATCACAGAACAAAGATGGTAACTCCACTGAGGTGCTCATTTCACTGTACAGTGTGTTTCATGGCATCTAACATGACTCTGCAGTGCCATTGGATAATTTTACTCCTTATGTCCCTCTGCAAAACCAGTTCAGCAGCTGCCCAAATTGCTTTGCTTGCTTGATGCTCCTGTGCACTGCGGAGCAGCAAGCACCTTGCTCTTCAGGGAGCAAAGGGGTCTATATGAGCAGTGTTGGTCAAGTACTCCTTGCAGGATGAAAGTAGATATGATAAGTATGATAATAGGAACATAGGACTGGAGTTGTTGTTTTCTACTGTTGTTTAAGTGACATTGTGAAAGCAAAGGGAGCAATCTAGGGTATACTCTGCTAGAAAAATAAGATCATCATTTTCACAAAGTTACACACTTCAAACAATATTAGCAAATATGTATGAAGACAGCTCTGTAAGTCACTTTGGCCTTAAAGCTCATGCTCTGAACAAGCATGGCTGAGCCCCAGTCAGTAGAAGGAGGAGATAACATCCACTTCAAGTACTTGTGCAGTCCCACAGTCCGGGGTGAAGGACTGGGGAGTCAATTTTGGAAGTTCAGGTAACAGGGAAAGGAAGCAAAGGGAAAGAGGACTTATGATGCTGAGGTCATAGTAGAAGAGGAACACAACTTGGACAAAGAGGCCCTGAAGAAAAGAAGATGTTTTGTACTTGGGAACTTCATTTGGGCCTCTTTTTTCTTTCCTCCAAGCACAGCATTCCTGCCTTGGTTGTTCCTTTTTTTTTTTTTTTTTTGCCTCACTTCCAGCTATCCCTGGATGACCACGGCAATTATTTCATGGCACTTCTTTAAAGCGCAAGTTTTACCTAATTATTTCTGGGCACAAGCCCCTTCCTCCCTAGTTCCCATGATGCATGGTATACCCCACTGAGCTCCACTAAATTAATGTTTGCATTTCACAGGGGCTGAGTTCTTACTGGTAATGTGTCCTGGACTGGGGAAGTAGAAATTACGAAAAATAATTTAACTTGCTGAATTCTTTACCAAAACAGCCCAACATGCAGTTCAAATTTAAGTGCCAATTCCCAGAGCAAAAAGGTTTTTGTGTATCTGCAGAATATAAGCACTGAAACTCAGTTGTGAGACTTCCCAAAACAAAATTCAAGGGCCACTTCAACACAGCCTTGTTCACTGCTGTACAGTGACTAAGCTCACCTGCCAGGCCTAATTACAGAAGCTTATGGATGTTCTTGGCAAGAAAGAATATATGTGCCCAGGAAGCTTGTGACCTGTAGCTAACATGTGAAGCACAAAGAGAAGGAGCAGCAAACAGCAACCAGAAATACCCCAGTGCCCTTGGGCTCCTTCCTCTTTTCCTCTGTTTCAGGCTGAAGAAGTAGGATGTGCATCCAACTGTTCCCACAGTGACTCTGCCCCCTGCCCTGCAAAAAGCCCATCCTCCATTCATTGGATTAGAAACACCATACTGGAGACCCACTTGGTCTAGCAGGGTTTGAATAACACCCAAGGAAATCAGTAACAAAAGGAAGGGAAACCAGAGTACTGCTGTGGTTACAGACACCTCTCCCATCAGCAGCACTGGCCTCTGTAGCTCCCATTGCTGCTGTGCTTCCCTCTCCCATTGCAAGCTCATCTCTTCTCCTTCACTGTGCCAGTACAACAGTACAATTCTTGCAAGGGCAAAGGTCAAGTGGATTCAGGAACTATCCCAAGTTTAGAAAGTCTTTCCACACCCCCCCTCCCCACTATTGCTCGTAAGTTCAGAAAACTCTGCCCAAGAATACTCACTTCCTTTTGTTAAGGAGTTTGTAAAAAGCTGGGATGGGCTTAGGAATGGAAAATTAAGATACTTCCCAGAAATCCAGGCAAGAATTTTGAGAAGTGAGGATGATGAAGTTAGAAATACACGTCAGGGACATTAGAGGCTCTAATACACTAGAAACATCTCAGTAGTTCTTGATTTTTTAACATTTTATTGCACTGATTGTGTACATTAAATAGTCTAATTCATCCTCTGCCCCATGCAAGAATGAGTACATGAACAGGATATTGGCAACTAAAAACATTTTTCTGTTTATAGAATCACCAGCCCCTGTAAGAGAGGTCATTTGGTGTATTTTACATAGGTAAGAATAAATAACATTATGACTATGGGGATAGTTGCTTTGTGACTAAACTCCAAGGGACCAAAGGGGCAGCATCCAGAAGATTCAGCCTCACAGGAATGCACTGCATTTCTTAGGGCTTGGATCTCCATGGTGTTCAGGGTTTCCTGGAAAATGATGAAAATCCCCACTCAATAAATGGCAGCTGAGACCTCTCACCACATTTGGGAAGGTCTGAAATGTGGCTTTTAATAATGTATAAGGGTGGGGAAACAATACAGTAGGACCCCCTGCCTTAAAATACAAAGCCTAGAACTTTTCTCAAGGAATGTGTTTCCTTCCCTCCTCCTTTTGTTTCCCCAGATCTTACCAATTCCCATATTCTTCCAGATTCATCAGCTGGAAAGTGTATTGAAAAATAATAAAAATTAGAAGATACAAAACTTTTAGACGTTTATTGTCTCTATAATCCGATTAGGCTGTAGCTGTTGGTTCACAGTTTCTGTTACTGGGTGTTCACTGAATGGTTGTAAGATATAAAAACTGGCCCTTTCTCTTCAAACCTTAATGATTCACTTATTTTCCCAATGTAAATTCCTCCAACCTGCTTCTCAAGAAACAGCTATCATCATCTGTACCTCTCTGCAGTGCAGAACGGTGGGGGAAGTTTCTTTTGAGTTCATTACCAGCTCTCTAGAGCAATATGACTATGTTGCATTCCCTGGCACTTCACCATGAAGCACATCTGGGAGGATTTTCGAAGTGCCTGGTTGTTCTGGATTACTCAGCTCTGGCCCCCCTTGAGTTGGAATGCTCTCAGTAGCCTGTTTTCCCAAATGGTCTCAAAATGGAGACATCTTGCATTTCTTTTGAAAATTGTGAATATGACTGCATTTACATATTTGAATAATCTTTCTACCTCGAGTGATGCGTTGCAAAGTGAATGCAAGTCTCTGAATGGTGCACAGCAATTCTGATAATTAAATTTGTGGTTTTGATGTTTGCAAGTGTACATAAGGAGCATCATATGACATATGAAGACAGAGTACCATACAGAGTACATCTGTCCATTATAGTCTGCACAGTTATTTATGCCAAGAAGTGAAAGAATATTTCCAATTTCACCTCCAATGTTTCTTAACAATCAGGAGAAAAATTCTCCTCTTGAAAGTGGAGCTCACTGGTGTAATTCAGGGCTAAATACTGCTTGATGTGGAGCATTTCTGCTCAACTTGATGCTTTGCAGTATCCTTCCCGTCCATTCTCAGCATCCCTCTCTCCCACATTCCAGGGCCCCAGACTCTCCGTTTCCTCTGTATGTGGATGAATTGGGACACAAGTTCACTCTGCCCTGGTTGGTGTTGTGGAACGGTGTTTCTTTGGGCTTCCTCTCACTTTTGTGAGAGATGTCATTGTGCTTCTCAGTGAGACCAGGGGAAAGTAACAATGCTGTTGTCCTTTTTTCCCCATCTACTTGTTTAAATGACCATGTCAAGTGTTTGCATGTCAGTACATTCCTTAAGACGTGTTTCTCTACTAGGGAGCTACTAGATGAGCCAAACACACTTCAGTTTAGTGTTTTCCTGTCAAATAGGATATTTGTGGGCAGAAAGTGGCAGGAGTGTCTGGGAGGCCCCGGCACAGTGCTGGGTGCCCCACGGCTGCACTTGCTGACTCTGGGTGTGAAGCCTCGGCCGCCAGTGCTGGCAATCCCAACCTTGAGCAGAGGTTTCCAGTCAGGAACAGGATAAAATTGGTTTGTTTTTTTTTTGCATTTTGAGTGTGGGCACATCTGTATGACCCCACAAGGAAGCCGTGTTTTGAGTGGGGCAGCAGCCTGACTGCGGGGCTGTGACTGAGCACCCTCACCCTGAGGTCGGCAGGATGAGCCACCAGCCCTCCCACATGAAATTATCCTCACTGTGACAGGACCTGACACACCTGAACTTGTGTCAAGGGAGGGTCAGGTTGGGTATTAGAAAAGGTTCTTCACCCAGAGGGTGGCTGGGCACTGGAACAGGCTCCCCAGGGCAGTCGTCACAGCAGAGTTCAAGACGCATTTGAACAATACTACCAGGCACATAGTGTGACTCTAGGGGGTGGTCCTGTGCAAGGCCAGATGTTGGACTCGATGATCCTTGTGGGTCCCTTCCAACTCAGAGTGTTCTGCGATACTGTGATTCTTTGTAAAATGCCGCCCGGACTCGCTCCGCTCAGCCTTCCCGTCCGTGAGGGCGCTTCAGGTACAGGTTCCCGGGCTCCCATTACGCCGCGGGACAAATGCCCCGAAAGCGGCGCTGAGCTTCGCCGCCCGCGCCGCCCCGCACCGCGCCGCCCCGCACCGCGCCGCCCCGCCCT
>VXAY01001702.1:2440663-2536598 GCA_013399855.1 Oxyruncus cristatus
TCACCGGCACCTGGCCCGCAGGTGCGGCCGGGCGGAGCGGGGTCGCCGGGGGGCGATGGCGGGGCCCCACCGCATCCCCCCTGCACGCCCGCCACCGCCCGCGCCCCGGCCCCGTCGGCCGCCGGCGGGACGGCAATTGGCTTCTGGTTTGAATGGTGTGGTTTAGGGCAGGGCTTGCGCGGAGCTCATGTCCAAAAATGGTAACATTCGGCCCTTTTTTTAAACCGAAAGGGTGGCGGTGGGGAGGGGAGCTCAGGAGGAGCTCCGGCCTCTCCGCTCGCTAGTTATTTTTTTTTTTCCCCTCCTCCTTTAAACCAAAAGCATCCTGTATTAGATCACTCAGGAATCCTAATCCCCGAAACATTTCCGTTTTAGTCACTCCATCAGACAACAATAAAGCAGAATTTGGAACGGCACTCGTGCTGGCATGGCAGGGGCACCGCGGGGTGCAGCAGGCTCCCGCCGAGCTTCCCAGACAGTCACTCGTTCTCTCTGGGCTCTTTCTGGATCGCGTCTTTCGCTGCCCGAGCTCCAAGCAGGCAGGAGAACCCCAAACCTTCCAAGCGAGAGAGGACGATATTGCCTTTTATGCATGCATGATAATTTAATATATATAGTGTAGCCCGTTGTGCGGGGCTTTCTGTAAGGAGCTGGGAACAACTGGGAAGGATAACACACGAGTGAGAAGATGCTTATTCCTCTTTAACCCTTCTGCTCCCCCACTCCTCTGCTTCCAGATTGAGTGTTTTCAGGTTCTCTTGTTCAGAGCTCTCTGAAATGGTGCCACTTAGAAGTCTTTCCCCTGGAGCCTGATGAGTTGATTGAAGGTGATATCTATAGACCTTCTGTCAGCGGTTTCCTCACTCAGGGACTTGAGTGGTGAGAGTAGAGAGCATAAGAAGTAAAGTATACAAACAGGGGCATTTAATGGAGAAAGAGTTGATAGTGTGTGAGCTTGCGTTTCAACAAAGGAAAAGCGAGGAATACAACCTTGTCTGGGGTGTGAGTCCTGGATGGCTTATCGGAAGTCAGAGCTCTATTCCTTTGAGGAGGGAAGTCTCTTCCTTTTCAAAAGATCTACCTGGCTGTGAACTCTGTTTCCAGCCCTACGCCTATGTCTGGCCAATACATCTAGAAACAGCCAGTGGGGCCCAGAGCGAGATGGGCAGCCTTACTCTCAGGCTGTGAAGGGAAATGGTTGTTGTGCTGTGGGGTTTTTTGCCTTTCATGGTGCAGGTAAAATATTTTCTGTGTAGTGGGACACTGGTTTGGTTGTCAGAAGCAGGAGTGGAACGTATGGATTCAAAAGAAGTCTCAAACCCCAGATTGTGGTACATGCTGTAAATGTGCTTTTAATATTACCTACTTCCAGGAGACTTTAAGCCCTGTTGGTCCTATCGCAAGAGGGTGACAGAGAGCTACTCTGTTAACTTGGGTTACTTGTGCAGAGGGGAGAAGCCAAGAGGGATTTTTAAGGAATGAATACATCTGCTTCAGAATAATCAAAACCAACTTCTTTTGATGGTAGATTGCTACCAGTTGAACTTGGTGTCCTGGGAGTCACTCTCCAGCTTGCTGAGAGACTAGGACTAATTGAGACTTGGGAAACAAGAAGTCTAGAGATGTTGTTCAAAGATGAATTATGTCCAGCTTCCCTTCTCTTGGCTGCACGTGTTCAGCAGAGCTCAGGGCGGACGTCAGAAGTGGGAACATCTGATTTTTAGTAAAGGCCTCTACAGGAGTGTTATAAGGACAAGTTTGCTGAGTTTTTGGGAGCTGATTTGCAGGTTCACTCCCTGCACTAAGACAGATATTACATCCTTTGCTCTTTGGGATGGTGCCTTGAAATGGGTAAATAGGCAAAGTGCAGAGTGAGTTTCATATTTGAAGGGTGAAGCCTGGCCTCCTGAATACGATAACAGGAAGAAATGCTGGTCTCACACCCCTTCCTACCTGTCTCTTCCTGGGAAGCTACTGTTCTACAATGTAGTAATAAAGTGACAGTTTCTGGGAGGAAAGCAGCTTTCCGTATGAGGCCTATTTTTCCTGTCCATCAGAAGAGATTTTCTAAGAGGTTTTAAAGGGCTTGTCACAGCATTGCTCTTCCTAAGTGGCAAAAAATACAATGTGCAGAACGAATTCAGCTACTTTTCATCTCATATAAGCCTCTGCACAATCTTTTGTGCAGGAGCAGGGGATCTCTTCTGGGGATTAAAATACTTTCTACTTTGAAACTACATCTCAGTAGTTTGAACTGTTGAACTCAGTAGTTTCTTGCTGAAAGCCAGTGCAGCCTTCTCACCTAGCTGTTGAGAGAGGCAATCTTTTCATGTAAAAAATACATACATGGGTGTTTAGTGGCCAAGAGATTGTCACTTGCACCCACAAGGACATTTCTTCCTCTTGGTGACAAATGGCCAGCTGCAGTGTTCAATATTTTCCTGACGGGCTGGTTCAGGAGCTGGATTTGGCATGAGGGACTAGGTGAGCCACTTGGTGCTCAGCATGCCTGCCTCATCTTCGCAGGTGATGTGAAGAGTAATGGTGAGAAGAACAACTTCCATCCACTGCCTCCTTAGTGTCCCAGAGGGGTCAGGAATGACACTAGGGTGAAGCAGGTGTTGTTGGGGAGGGCTGGTAGGGGGTTAGCCTTCAGGCCGTCCATACAACAGACTCTCCCATTGGCTACCCTCATTTCATGAGCTGGTTGCTCAAGGTACACCTCATTCAGGTTTATTTTAAAATCTGACCTGAAGCAACTGGTCCCAACTGAAGAACCATCAGGGAAACTTTAAATGCCAAATTGCTTTTTGACCTGACAGCTGCTGTCTTGACAATATGAGTAGGAAGCAGTGTTCATTTGCAGCATGTAGAAAACAGCCATATGTAACTTAAATGCTGTTGGGAAGGATAGTAATGCTTTTCTTTATTTAAAACAAAAATAAAATTGATGGAAATAAATGTCCTTGTCTTTATCCAATGCTGCTCTGCCTCATAAGATTGACATCTCTGTGGCAATGTGGCAATAAGTGATATCTCTGTCTGAGAGAACTGCACTATTCAGATTTGTGGTGCTGCTGAAACAGTGATAGCACAAACTTCTGGAGCACCTTTCTACCCTGAAGAAGTGCTTACTAAGATCAGTCGTTCATGAACTTCCCTGTTAGAAACTGCAGTCTCCCAGAATCTCTCTCATCACTCTGTGCCGTGCACTGCATGTAAAGATACAGTAACCTAAAAAGCCATGCGGCTTGTGGCCCTACTGTGTCTGTATCCAGCAGGTCTTACTGCTCTTGCTATGATTTGAATTTTGCTGCGCCGTTTGAGGTGGGGTTGTTAATGATAGAAAGTATCCATTAAACAGAGCCCTCATGGAAACACCCAACCTCCAAGCCTGCTGGTAGCATGCTCAGATCAGGTGGTATGAGTGTGACTATCATCTCGGAGAAAATGTAGAAGTCACAATCACAGTTTCTTTTTCCCTCCTCTTCAGGATGCTATGTAGGGGGGGAACTAAGGAGAAAGTAGGCATGAGCTTAGAGGAAACCATCTTCTTTGAGGGGGACTCTATAACAGATCCCAAGGATCAATTTGTAAGCATATGATACTCACCAAACTGTATTGAACTTTTCCTTCTAATCCTCTAGGGAAGGGTGAAACACCTCAAAGGCATCCAGCTATCAGCCCAGTGATGTCAAGTGTGTCTGTCTGGGGAATTTCTTGCTGACTGCTTCAGGCAATTAGTTTAAATTCTTGTGCATGTGATTTAGTAATGGCATTTTTTCTGTGCATAAGTACAAAGGCTAGAGAGGATAACACTGTTTTCCGCCTTGACCACTTGCCTGCTTGCAGTGCTCGTAGCTTAGGGCACCTGGTGTGCCACTTAGGGCACCTGGTGTGCCACTTAGGGCATCTTTAAGTAGAAGCTGTTTGGAAACCAGTTTTCTTGTCTATCCGGTGAGAACTTGTCCCCTCAGAAAGAACCAGGTGCTATATAATTGAAGTATAACTGAACGTAACTGAGAATGTGGGCTGGTAAACCTGTTCAGAAGTGTTCATGAACACTGGAATCACAGTTTTAGAAGCCATGTGTGTTACAGTGGTGAACCAGTGAACAGTAACTTCTCTTGCCAGCCCTGAGGTCTCAGCTGCTCCTGCTGTCGGCACTTTGCTCTTCTCGTGTGCGCTGTGTGAGAGGTGCAGTTCTTATGTGGTTTTAACTGGAGGAGGAGCAGGGTTTATTTGGCCTCCCCAGCCAGGTTGTGAGTGTATGGTTTTCTGTGCTGCTTCACTGGAATTCACTGAAAACACTGACCTGAAGTTCTTAAGGCTGGCACAAGCAGCAGTGACTGAGATGGTGAAAACTTGCATGGCTGTGCTGGGGAAGGATTGAGAGTATTTTCCAGCTGCCTGTGGATTATCACTGTTGTGCCTGACACCTCGCCTGTTCTCTGGGGTGTGCTTATGGTAGCAGAGAATGGCTGTGCTCTTTCTTACAATGAGGTGTGGAAAGCAGTCACTGTAGTAAAGAGGCTGGAGAACTGTCTGGGGAAATGTTGGGAAGCTGCAAAAATATGAGATACAGTGGACTGGTCTCACTTTAATTTGTTGTGTCTGCCCCCGGGGCTTGCTGGATGTACTGCTGTGATTTTTTAGAGGTGTTTTGTGCAATCTAAGAAATGGTGTTTGAGAAGATGGAAGACAGAGTGCAACAGAGTTTTCTCTTCTTTTGTATGGGAATATACAACTGATTTCTTGCCATGTGTGACTATTAGAAACATGATGGTTACCATAAGGAATGTGCTTAGCATGACTTCTACAAATCTTTTGTAGCAACTGTCATCCCCTCAAAGCCATATGTGAACTGTGCCTAAAGGGGGGGAAAAGATGTATAATACGCTTGACAACTGCTAGGGTGGGAAAAACAAACTCAGCTAGAGAGGCACTTACCTTTTCTTCAGGGAGGCTTAAGATTTGCTCTAACTCTGGGATTTTGGGGATGAAGCAGAGCTTGGATCTGGTGGAATGAGTTGATGTAGTGTGGTGAGATGGACTTGTCAGCAGCAGTACTGTCTGTCTGGTGCTAGTCATGCTGGATAAGTCTGTTCTACTGAAGTCTGTAGAGCCACCCACCACTTTAATTCGATCCTGGTACGTGACACTGACATACGGGTTCCCAGTAGTCACCCAGATCCCTCAAACAGAACTGGGGGCTTCTTGGGCCAATCATGAAAATGGTTAAGTGAGCAAATCATGAATATGCTTGACAAAAAAAAGCTCACTTCCTGTTCCCCTCCTTCCATTGCCTTCCCTGCTCTTGTTCCCTGCCTTCCCTGCTCTCGTTTCCCCTCTGCATGAGAGCAGAACTTGGTCATAGGATGTTTGTGGTGTGGCCTGGTGCCAGTTTTACCTCTTGGCTCCCTATTAGGCAGTAAAGCAGAACTGTTTTTTTCCCATGCTGGTTTCCTGTCGTTGTGTCTTTCCCGCTCAGCTGGCAATGAGTGTACTCTATTCGTAAGGGTTGGGACAGGCCTTTGCAAGCCAACCCTTGCACCAGTACGGCAGCTTGCTGTCCTCATGCCTTTAGCTACAGTTGTCCTCCTCTTCTTCTTCTTCCAAATTCATGGCTGCTTTGAAGCACTACAACATAAATGAGGCTCTGCAGAGGCATTCTCAAACCTCAGTGCTCTGAAACATCTCCCATTGGCAAGGCTGTGGTATATGTGCATAAACAGAGGGGATTTTGGTCTCTCATCCAGATGAGTTCTTGATTTATCATTCTATTACGTAGACTGGAAATGTGTTCAACCCTGTGGTGTGAGAAATGACAGCAAAACTGACCTTTCTATTATTGTATGAGAGCCAAGATGGGAAGTGCTGGCAAGTGAAAAGACCATGTCTTGACTACACTCGCTACAGTGGACACCAGTGTGGTGTGCTTCTATAGCACCTGTCTGTCACTCAGACTGGAGGGATTTCAAGTAGGTTTCTGAATACCAGCAATCCAGGGCTACTGGGCAATCTTACAGAAACACACCAGTGTGGATAGTTGATAGGTAAGGTGAGGCTGCAGGGCAGATTTCTTAAGCAGCAACTTTTTCCACATCCCCTTAGATGGCTTATGTGGTCAGTGGAAATGCAGGGATGAGTTGATGGATGAGCTGGTTGCTACTTTGGCAGTCTGCTTGACTTTGCAGTGACTGAGCATTACTGCAGTGTAGGGCCTGTCCTTCAGGATAGCACTGGTGGGCTCTGCTCATGTGTCCTATGTGTGGCTCTCATTTTTCAGAGGATCCTTCTGAAATCTTGTGTCTCTGTCACACAACACAGCATGGACGTGCTGTGCCTGGTTCGCTCTGCTCCTTCCACGAGCACAGTGCTGGATGGCTGGAGAAGTTTCGCACAGAATACTCATGTTTCATTTTACAACACTGAGGACATCTCCCATGTCCTACAGAGGTGCTGAACCAAGGCCAGTTGGCAGTGGAGGAAGGACTTCTGCTTTCCATGGCCTGTGGATCAGGCAGCCAGGGCACTTGCTACTCCTCACTGCAAGATATGATGCTACGCACTCAGACTTCACTGCTGCTGTAAATGGAAGTTGTGCTGTTATATCTTTGCTGCAGGAGCTAGCCCATAAAGGCCTCTGAGAGATGAGAGAGAGTGAGAGAACCATGTATGGTCTCAGCATCTCAGCTGAGTGCTCTTTTCTTCATCATGGAAAGTGATGTGTACATGCTAGAGCCCTGTTTCCTGGCCAGATTCCGTGGCTCTACAGCAGCTGAATTTCTCTTGCTATCCAATGTATTTACTTACCTGTAATCCCCCTCGCTTTATTTAAATCTACCCTTCAGTCGATGAAAAGTTAGTTCTGCTGCTTGAATGTATTAAACCCAAGAAAACTTTAAATTTAGACTCCATGGGTGGAAGAAAAGCAAGCTAATTTCTTAACTACTAAACAATGTCCAAAAAAAAGAGGCTGTTTAAGGCTGTTTAGACCACATCTATGCCAGGGTTTATCAGAACGGAAAGTGCTTAATTTCCTAAGGAAAACTTTGATTGCAGCCAAAATCAGTTCTTGCTTTTTAAGCGTATTTATGTTTCTGGGTGAGTTTCCTACGTGTCTTCTCTGGTTTGGGAAATGTGAAAGTCTCCTACCAATGAAGTAGGGGAGAGCAGTAGCTTGGGTGCAAGGGTGTGGTGGCAAGGGGAGCGTGGGAGTACGTTTGTTCAAGCTTCTGCCTTCCCTCTAGCTCTGCTTGTGGTGTTGCTGTACAAAAGGAACCTGTCCGGAGGAAACATTGCTCTTGGCCACACCTGGTTCTCTGCACACAGCGCGAGACCCTGTGCTTCGTCAGTGCTTGCTCATCAACCGCCTTTTGGCAGTGGCACTTGGCGGCTGCGCTGTGGAGAGAAGGGTGGATGGGGGCAGTGGGGGGGTACGTTCATGGACAGGAACCAGTCTGTTTCAAAGTGGCCAACGTGTGGAAACTTGCTGTTTCCCAATGGTTTTGTTGGGCCGTTGGGGAACTCTGGCCGGGGATGAGACTATTTCCAGCTGTGGTGAGCCAAGTCTGAACTCACTCTGGGCAAGATGCCCAGATCCACTGGTTTTCTCTTGTCAGAAATCCTCACTCTCCAACCAGTGATACCAAGCTGAGTTTCTGCCAGTCCTCAGCTGAAGACTTCTGAAGGAAAAGAAAACAAGGAGACCAAGCAGACCAAGATCCTCCTTGGAGGAGGGAGCAAGGGGAGTCACTGAAGAGCTTGTGCAGGGGATACCAGTGGTGGTGTATCACCACTAAGGGCTGGTATTGTGGGTGAGGGCTGGTGAGAGGTGTAGGGACCTGCTTTTCCTAGCGCGAGTAGAGAAGTAAAAGTGGGTGTTGTGGTGCAAGAGTTTGGCTTTCCTTGGTTAGGCAGAGCTGACCTGCAGGGACATGACATATTGCTGGCAGTACCATCAGGGTAGTCATCTGTGAATGAGTATTGTTGCTTTCATTGTAGTTTCAACACACTGGGGATTTCTTCTGTAAAGAAGGATATTGCTTTCCTCTCTCGTGGAAGGTGCCCTTCGGGGTGGGGAGACTGTATCTGGGAGTCTTGCCTTCCTCAAAACACATATGGCCACAAAAGACTTAATCTTCCAGAACTGGCAGTCCTTCCTGTTGCAGTTTCTGCATTGGGATAGGGCTTTTTGCAGGGATCCATTGGTCCAGTTTGATTTTCTGCAGGCTGCTCTGTAGTCAGATGCTGTAAAAGAGCAAGGAGGTGTGTGTGGCAGGTGTGCAGGGAGCCTACCTGCATATTTCTTGTACGGATTTCTGATCCTCCCAATGCTGGCAACAATTGCTAATGAAAGGAAATTTCTGCTCTTTCTAGTAGTGTTCTTGGCTCTTGATAGTGTGGGTGTTTGCATGAGGCTGTTTGGTGGGAGCTAGCAGGTCTCTGCTGAAGAGTTTCTAAAATGCCTGTAGTCACAACTCCTTGCATGCTGAAACAAAGCCTCTCAGGCATGATACTATGTCAGAAACTTAGCATGTACACACCTGCCTGCATCATGTCTTTTCAGTCGTCATGGAGAGGTGGTGGAGCTGACGGGACCAGCGTATTAACAGAAGACCTTCTGTTCCTGCAAATACACCTCCTCCAACACTGATAATTTTCATGAGCCAGCATATCATTTAGTGACACCTTACACTGCTCCTTGCTGTTGCAGCCTGTTGCAAATAGTCTGACCCAGTCAGCTACTAACAGCCTCCTACGGGGTGGACTACTGAAATCTGTTGCTATCCTAAACCCAAAGGAGTATTTCCCTCCCTGTCCTGTAATGGGTTACTTCTTTAAAGCTGTTAACTGGCCATAATCCAACCATTACTATTGTAATTAGCCAACTCCTTACAGTAACTAAAGCATTTGAAGCATAATATCCTCTGTTTGCAGAGCTTGGAACAACTTTTGCCAGCAGTCCTGTGGGAGGTAATTACTGCCGATGGCCCAGGGGTGGGTGCAGGGAACACAGGGCACGCCTGGCACAGCTGCCACACTGCCTCTTGTGCCAAGCCCCAGCTGGTGCCCTGTGGCCTTCCCACAGCAGGGGGAAGCCCAGGAGCCCCATAGATGTGAGCCGGTGTGCCTAGCTTATGGTGGTGATCTGTTGTCAGAAAGGAGCCTTCTCTTTGCAAGCTGTGGCAGAAGACCATGGTGTTGTGTGTATTTTGCAGGGCAGCTGGTGGCATTGAAGGTGTGATGTAGTAGGACTTAATGTTTGGTTTGTACATGGTAGAAAATCACTATGTCACAGCAGGGTTGATGTCTCCTTGCTATCAGTCTACCCTCTTGTCCTATGTGCAGTGCCTGTGCTCTCCCTCTGCCCACCAAATTACTAACTTCACAGGCAAAGCCAAGGGACTTTAGGTTCTGGCCCTGCAGATTGATTCTGCAGGACTTGGGATTTCCAAGAAGGCACATCCCTCATTGCGTTCTTCAGCCACTTCTCCTTTTGGGAGCAGTGAGGCAGCTTTCCTGAAGGCTTTACCTACTCTCCCCGGTATACCCTGACAGGAGGGTAGTACTGGCGTGTTGTCTCTATTCTGCTTCCTCATGTTTACCTCCTGAGATGAAGCTTGCTGTAACTTAAGCTCTTCCTTCTTGGGGAGGAGGAGGGGCATAGTGAGGATGAAGTGTGGGCAACTTTTAAAATGGAGAGCCCTGCCGGATGAGGAGGAGTCAGGGTGGGAGAAAACATGCAAGTATATCAAGAAAAGGCCCTGCAGTGGTAAAATACCTATCTGCCCAGCTGCCAACCATCAGTTGGCAGGCACGCCATACTGAGCAGCTGAGCAGGGCATTTGTTTGCAATATTTGGCCTGTGATGGAGTCAGAAAAATGAAAAGTCTTTTTGGCCTAAGGAGGAGATTTTTTAAAAAAAAAACCAAGGAACAACAACAACAAAAAACCCCAAACAAAAAACCACTACTACTAGCACCACTGTCAAACCCAGCCACTCCAAACCCACTCCCACTGCAGGGTTTTCGTTCTGCTCTTGAGTAATTATTGTGCAGTGTCTCCAGGCTTCATTCCTGTGTGGTGCTGGGCAATAGAGGCACTGTCTGCAGCATGGCCCCGGCAGGTGAAATGAGCAGAGAAACAACCTTTGATGAGAATAGCCTAGGAAGGAAGAGATCTTCTCACCCCTTTGGACCTTACCTTATGCATGCTGTCAGCCTCTGCTGTCTAATATACTTACCTTATTGCCCCAGAAATCTACTGTTGTCCCTGAGCTGTGTGAAAGGCTGAAAATATGCTTGTTGCCATGTAAGTCAGAGTGGTCAGTAAGGTGGGAAGGAAGTTCAGGGTGCCAGTGGCCAGAGATTTATGTGGTGGGCACTGTGATATGCCAAGATCTCTGCCTGTTGGCCTGAGCAGAGTCTCCCTGTTGCCTTGCGCTCTACCTGCATCTTTCTGCGGTCTCTTGCTGGGCTTCTAGCTTGCAGGGTAATTGGAGACAGGGACCGTATTTCTGCTTCATGTTTGTATGCCTCCTTGTGCCACAGAACTCTGATCTGTGAGTGTGGTTCCCACTGAAAAGATGGTAACTGATTTTGAATGTTCCTTTTTTTTTAAGTGTTTTAGACACTTGTGCGAATTTCAGCACATCCTGTTTGTAGTACTTCCATGAAATTCACTTGACTTAAAGAAACGATTTTCAGTTCCATGTTCATTTGCACTAGCACTATGCATTTGACTGGTTGTTGGTTTTAGGTGCTGGTGCAGCCACTATCAGCGCACCCTGACTGAGTGCTTCTCAATCTCTCTTCAGGACAAAGTCTAGTGATGGATCACTTCAAAGTGGTTCTTCTGTATTTCTGTCATCTTTAGCTTCACATGTCTGCTTTCTCCACAGCCTTTCAACTTGCTACAATAGCAGAGCAGTATTCGGTAGTGTGTTTCTGATGTGGGTGGAACCAGAGAATAAAATCTCCACCATGCCACTTTTGGTAAATTTTGCTTTAGTTTAAAGCATCTTGTAGTACTCTTTGATATCTTTTTCTACTTGTATTTCCTTATCCCAAATTCTACCTCCTCCTCTTCTCTCTTTGTTTCCTTGTCTCACCTTCATTAACAGGAGCTGGGGAGGGAAATCTGTGTTCCCATCTTACTCTGCCATTGTGTTCAGTGATTTCATATGCTTTGGATTGAAATTGCTGTTCTGCTTAGGTGGGTTGCTGGCTTTCATGGTCTGATACATTAACAAAATGATGTGGTGCTGAAAAGACATTTTAAACTTTTTGTTAGTAAGGTTTTAGTAATTATCTTCATCTCTTTCATATAGAGACTATTCTGGTGGTGTCACTGTTCTTCAGAGTTTATTTGGAAGTCCACCACTGGCCCTGGGCTCCAGCAAGCCTTGCTCTGCTTCTGAGTGAGGCAGCAGCAGGAAGGTTTGAGGTAGTGTTTGTACTGGGCACAGTCAGGCTTTGGGAATTGAAGGTGTGGATTCGGGGTGCACAGCCCATCCAGAGGAACAGCTCTCTAGACAAAGAGCAAAGCTCTTTATCAGTGCTGGGGCACTGTACGCAATACACAACTACACAGTAAGAGATGTCCTTTGGATAAGTATGCCTCTGGGAACGAGTATTGTCCATACTATAGCAAAGAGTGAGGCATCTGCAAAGCTCACTTGTATTCCCCTTTGACCTTCTTGTTTGGTGGATTGGTAAGTCACGTCCTCCTATGACTTCTCATGTGAACCCTTAGCACAGTTTTGTAAGGGTGCTAATTTGTCATGAAGTTGCAGTGCCCACCAACTTTCTGATCTTAGCAGAAGAGAGTAGAAATGTTAGCTAGAGGTGCCTGTTTCTATCAAGCTAATTGGGACTTAATTTACTCACTATTTCCTGCTTTCTTTGCCTCCCCACCTGTTGATGGAGGAAAGACAGTTGATATAATCTTTCTGGTTTTTAGTAAAGCTTTTGGGACTGTCTCTCACAGGACCCTTCTGGACAAAATCTCCAGCCCACAGCTGGATAAACACATCATGTGGTCGGTGAGCAATTGGCTCGTGGGTCGAGCACAGCGGGTGATAGTGAATGGGGGAACACCAGACTGGTGACCTGTCACTAGTGGGGTTCCACAGGGCTCCATCTTGGGCCCTGTGCTCTTCAATGTCTTCATAAATGATTGGATGTAGGACTGGAAGGGATACTAAGGAAGTTTGCAGGTGACACAAAACTGGGAGGAGCCACTGACTCCCTCGAAGGCAAGGAGGCCCCACAGAGAGACCTCAACAAATTAGAGGAAGGGCAATCCCCAACCACATGAAGTTCAACAATGGGAAAGTGCCAGATTCTGCACCTGGGATGGGGCAACCCTGGATGTACCTACAGACTGGGGAATGAGATGCTGGAAAGCAGTGCCACAGAAAGGGACCCGGGATCCTACTCAATGGGAAGTTGAATATGAGCCAGGAGGGCCAACAGTGTCCTGAGGGGCATCAGGCAAAGCATCGCCAGCCGGTTGAGGGAGGGGATTGTCCTGCTCTGCTCTGCACTGGGGCAGCCTCACCTTGAATATTGTGTACAGTTTGGGGCACCACAATGTAAGAAAGATATTAAGCTCTTAGAGAGTGTCCAAAGGAGGGCAACGAAGATGGTGAAGGGCCTTGAGCGGAAGCTGTATGAGGAGGGACTGAGGTCACTTGGGCTGTTCATCCTGGAGAAGAGGAAACTGAGGGGAGGCCTCATTGCAGTCTACAACTTCCTTGTGAGGGGAAGAGGAGGGGCAGATACTGTTCTCTTCTCTGTGGTGACCAGTGACAGGACCTGAGGGAATGGCCTGAAGTTGTGTCGGGGAGGGTTAAGTTGGACATTAGAAAAAGGTTCTTCACCCAGAGTGTGGTTGTGTAGTGGAACTGGTTCCCTAGGGAAGTGGTCACAACACCAAGCCTGACAGAGTTCAAGAAGTGTTTGGACAACACTCTCAGGCACATGGTGTGGTCCCATTGGGGATGGTCCTGTGCAGGGCTGGGTGTTGCACTCGATGATCCTTGTGGGTCCCTTCCAACTCAGCATATTCTGTGATTAGTGGGCAAAATATTTTACATCTGTATATTGGGGATAATGCACTCCAGAGCTTATGATATAGTTTATGTAGTGCTTATCTACTTTTGGCTTGTCAACTTTGCTACTTCTGCAGCCTTACAAAATGGATGAATAAATGTGTGGTATAATTGCTGTCTGTAAAGTGTATTCTAGAGAGTTTGCCAGAGGGTGACATAAGATATATTCAAATTTGAGTCCCTGATGATTCTAAATACACAAATTTTATGTTTCATACTTAATTTATTTGATTTTTGCATATGCAAGTGCTGAATGTTCTCTCTTCATCTATTTAGTTGGGATAAGACTCACTCCAGATGCAGTTTCATAGTCTTTAGTCCAGTCTGACTGTGCTTATCTGTCACTTGCTCACAGTTGGATGCACTCACGATCAGTATCTGCACATGCTTTGGAAAAGTGAGTTTTCAACCAGGAAAGAGTTGATCCCTCTGAGCCTAAGATTAAGAGAAGAAGGTGTCAGGGTGGGGAAAGTGGAGGGTAAATGCAGAGTGGGACTGCCCACTTCACTGGCAGCTTGTCAATAAAGTGGTCAGTGTCAGCCATGAAACCGATCCCTTTGGAGCTGCAGCAAACGTAGAGAGTACCTGGCTCCCAAAGGAGCTTGTGGTTTGTGCTTTGTTCCAGGCTTCTGAATACCTTTTGCTAGGTTGGAAAGCAAAACAGTGCTTTCTCACTTTATTTAAGCCCTGCCCAAATTCCTTGAATTTTTGCAGCTTGGTCCAGGTGGTAGTTCCAGTCTGTATGTGAAAAGAAAAAAGTGTCCGAAAACTCTCCATGGGTAGGAATGCAGTTTAAAACCACCTCTAGCCTTGCAAGATATCTGAGATTGAAGAAGGGTTTTGGAGTGGGGAATGGAAATCTGCTGACACAAATAAGTCATGTTGAAAGCTGTGAGACTGTGCTTATGTCTTGATAGAATAAAGGGGCTGAAACTAGCAATAGCTGCTTAAGAAATAGTTGCTCCCTCCTTCCCTTGCAAGGCACAGCCTCTGCATTGCTCCAGCATTTACTACTTGTGGACATGAACTGTGAGCCAGATGAAAGAACTTAATCGGTGTTAAAATTAATTTACCAAAACAGTAATAGGGAGAAGAGTTAAACCTAGATATCTCTCCACAGTGAGGGAGCAGCAAGAGAATGGGAAAGAACTGGAGAGAGTCTAAGAAAAAAAAAGAGTCTTGACTATTTTTGCTGTGGAAATAAATCCCAGCACATCTGTGTTCTGAACATCACATTGCCTGTTTCCCCAAGCACTGGCCCTGAACTGGGATTTGGCATCTGTCTCATTTTCAAGTCCAATGCAGTCTCCTGCCTTCTGGAAGCGAGCGCTTAATGGCTGGTCAAAGAATTGCTGCGCAGCAGCTGCTGAGCTGGGAAAGAAGCTGCTTCTGTTGCCTATGCTGCCTCCTCTTAGGCCCCGTAGAGATTGCCAGAGCTCAATGCAGTTCTCACAAACCCAGTTGCTGAAGCTTTGAGGAAACAAAGCTGCTCAGCAAGTGCAGTCTTTAGCCCTCCAAATCTGAAAGCTCAAAACCTGAAGACTTTGCCATGCTGCTTTGCAGAACACCAAACTTCTTCCATGAACAGGTACCAGTAGTCTGATACCCATCTTTAAAGACGGGCAAGGCTGCGGTAGGGAGTTTTGGGAGCAAAGGGTTGTGATGTGGGTTGGCCTCTCACTCCTGGGAGCTGGTGCTTCCCTTTAGGGATAATGTAACTGGGATTGTTTGCTACTACGGTGAGGGGCTTGTTGCTGCCACAGTGAACTAAATAGGAATTCCATGACAGCAGGGAGATATGCTCTGCTGTAGTGCTTCCACTGATGGGTACCTGGCTCTTTCTTCCCTATCCAATGCATAGTGCTTAATCTGATCTGCTTTTGCTATCCCATCACTGTTCATATGGACATCTATTGTTCTGCTAACTGTTGCTTCAAATGTAGTTCAAAGTCAGCAGCATGAACATGTCAGGACTCTGTGCTGAGTCTTTGTGGATAGACCTCAGCCTACAACAGTCCTAAATACAGAGAAACCACACAGAGAGCTGGAGACAGGCTCTAAATTATCAGGGTTGGGTTCTTAAGCATCAGGAAGCCAGAAAAAAAAGTGCTAGTGTAGCCTTATAAGCAAATGCAAGAGAGAAGGGCAGCTGAGAAGGGAAGAAATAAATTCTAATTCACTTAACAATACTTACCTGTGTGCAGAAATGAGTTGGCTGGCTCATGGCATGGGAGACAGTCTAATGGGGAAATGACTAACTTCCTCTGGCAGCTACCAGTACACTGCATAAGATGTAGGAGGTACAATGTGAGGAGGTCCTGGGTCACTAATAAGTGTAGCTAGGCTTGCTAAGTATCAAGTTGAATTTAGTGCTGTGAAAACTACTTTCTGAGTTGGATCGCCTTATTTCTGTGCGAAGAAAATGTTTCCCTTACTAGCACAATGCTCTGTGGCCGTCTGACTGCATAAGAGGAAGCAAGGGTCTTGCAAAGGTTAGGTCCTACATGCCTTGATAATAGGATATGTGATCCAATGGAAGGAAAGAGAATCCCATGGGAGAAAGGGCCTGAAATTCATTACTATTGTCTGCTAGCCTGCTGGTTCAGGTCACTTTCTCTTTGCAACCTGTGGTGGGTGCTGCTGTAGGGTTGCATGGTCATAACTGCATGACACGTGTGGCAGCAGTTGGAGTGGGAGAACAGTGTGCAGTGCTCTGCACTGGATGCTTGTGTGGCAGCCACGGTGTCCCTGGGTGATGGCCAATACCTACTGGGGAGTGTAACAATAGCGTGATTGCTTGCTGAGGAAAGGGTTGGGACAACTGTACCCTTGTTATTGAAGCCCACCCACTGTTTATTCAGCGTGTTGGGAGTGGGATTATTTCTTCCTGGCCCACAGGCAAGATCAGCTTGAGCCTCCCACTGTGGGATCTTAATTATCCATACCCTTTTCCCTGTGAAGCTGCATGTAATATTGCCCGGCCATATACTTGGATCAGAGCAGGGTAGATCACTGAACAGCAGACTTCCAGGGGACTGATTGTGGTCAAAATTGCATACATCCTTCTGCAACCTTCCATTGTGCGGCTCTTCAGAGGAGACAGCAGCAAGCTGAGGACAAAAGGCCCGTTGGTTTGTGGAGACCGTTGGTTTGCTGTTCCCCCTGCAACTTTGTGCTGACGTGCAGCTGCCAGCAGGAAGAGGGTTAAGCCCACATATCACATGGCACGATGCTGTTTACTACATACTTCTCATAATCGGGGCTGGCATCCAAATCCGGATGATTAGCACTTAACCAGAGACCCTGAAACAATGTGTTTCATTTTGGTATTCCTCTGAAGCTATGCAGTCTGCCATCATTTCTCTTGCAGAGATGTGGTTCTCTCTGCAGCCTTCAAAGGGAGCTGTGGGGAGAGCAGAAAAACAGTTTTAGGACAAAGACTGGATTGGACTGAACTGCATTTATCCATGGTGTAAACTTGAAGCCAGGGGAGTTTTGCCAGGAATCCACTTATACCTTGATTTCTACCAAAGGAGGTTTTTGCCTGACCCTCGTCTGAGATCAGTGCACTGGCTCGACAGTGCCTAGTCAGGGAAATGGGACTGTGCCCTTTAGCTTAAGGGTTTGGATGAGTGTTGTTGAGCAATTTGTCCAGTGCTGAATACAAGCAGTGGTGGTGATGGAGAACTAAGTGTAAAATTTATATTAGTTTTTGAGGTGTGGTTTTGGATAAGAAGGAAGGTATAATTTTGCAGCACAGTCTATACTTTATTCTTCCTATCAGCATGGACATAAGCGTAGCAAACTTCCATGGGGCCCAAGGCGACAGTTCCTCTGTTTCTTTCTCTCTCCTAACAAACTCATTTCTGCCCATGCACATAACACAGCATGGGGCTTTCCCCTTCTTCAGTGTAGTAGCAGCTCACTTGTAAAAACCTGCATTGTCCTCTTCAGAGCTTCAACATTTGGCAGCAAGCTGCATTGCTGCTGTTTCTGAATAGCGGTTGCAGAAGTCTGTTTTTCTCAATGTTTCCAAAGATCTTTTTCCATCAGCCTCTCTCTGTGTTATCTGAAAAGTCACATCATCATCATCCGTGATTAAAGTTTATATGAATTAAACATGGAAGAGGAAGGACAGAGTTGTACTTTTTTTCCCCTTCTCTGTGATGAAACCATGTTAATGGAAAAGAACTTCTCTTAACCATCCTATTTGTTATTGAGGTCTACCTGCTTAGGAAATTCTTGGACTGAAGGGAGTTAGGAGAGGTTTTCTGATCTAAGCACAACCTTGAAATAAACCTGTCCATATGTCTGCTAGTAATGTCAGAAGGGCTCTCCTTTTTTTTTCTCAACTGCGGAGACTTTTTTTTACACAAAGGAGATGAGTTCCTGCCTCCTATTCTATCGAGCGCTGGCTGTGGCTGCTAGCCTGTGGTACAGTTTCTTAGCCACAAGTGTTAAAAAATAGCAGCATGTGTCTCTCTTCAATTAACTTTTTTGTATTGGTCTTACACTGAACTGCATTATTATAGGAGTAACAGAAAACTACTTGAACTTCCAGAAACAGTCCCAAATTCCTCTGATAAGAAGACTCGTGGGTGTCTTAGTGTGCTGGCAAGATACCTTTTTCAGAAGATACTGGCAGACCTTGTATGGACATTTCTGGAATAAGGTTTTTAGGACTTCTGAAACAAGTGACAATAAATGTTCCTTGACTGCTTGTATCAAAGTAATTTGACTTCCACGTGGTAACTTACACCGCTGTCTGTCATGTGTATGCACCTTACCCGGCTCAGATTATTTTTGTTTGAGAAAACAGGCAACAAATGTCATGGCAATGACTTCAGGATTGCACGTGAACTGCTGTTTGAGTTACCTATTTCTTGTCATTGGCTTGTTTGGGTTTATATAATGTAATGTGATGCACTGTTCTGCTAGTTTTATTATTCCTAATGTATCCATGTGTGCGTATATTGCAGTAGAAATTATTTAAGCGTTTCCTAGCTAAGGAATAAAATATCCTGAGTGTCATAGATCTTGGGGGAAGGGGGGGGGAGAAGAGTAGGTCAGAAAATGAACCATGCTCAACAGCCATGCATTTTTTACTATGTAACCATAGCGAATAGTCACCATGTGTCAGTTGTGAGACTAAGCTGAACTGCAAATGTTTTGCTTAGCAACTGTTGCAAAGGAAAATTATCAGGCAACAGCAAAATTAGGAATGGAGATTATGGAAGGCACTCTTTGTAGGAGATGAGCTGTACTCTGACGTGTTATCTGTGACTAAGTGATTTGGCATTTTCTTACACAAACGTGTAAGAATATGAGCATTTGCGAATAGGCATCAAAGCAAGTTCAATCTCATCCCTGATCTTTGTCAGTGCTCTTGATGGCCTGGCTTTTTGTATATGGTTGATGTCTCTAGGCAGGTTACCAACACAAGGCAGCAGGGTCAAAGAGCTTGATGTGGCAGTAGTTTCTACGGCCAGTCCTTGGCCAGCAGTGAAGAATTTGAGTGGCCATCTAACCATGGTAACTGAAGAAAGCTGGTTGGCTGAGTCATTCTCTATCATGAAACTATTCCCTTTCCCTTAAAATAAATGATGTTCCTGAGAGGACTGTAAGCAGTACTGCGTTTGAGATTTCCCTCCTGTGGAATTACGCCGAGGTTGATGGTGATGTAAGCACGAGCATAAATGAAATACTGCTGTGTGCACTCTTAAGTACAGAGCACAACAGGGCAAAATGACGTTTTTTGACACCATATGCTGTCTGCAGAAGTGCTTGCTCAATAGTATTGGCTGTGGAACCACCTGAATGGAGGGTGAGTCTACAGCAAAGTAGGGTATAATTTTATCATGTATAGTTATGCATATATTATAGAGAACACTGTATTTAAAGTCTCCATGAAGGGGACTAATCTAGCAGTCTTTAGGCATAAAGTCTGAAATAAGAAATTGGTACTAAGTTAAACAACTGCTTTAAGCATTTATCTTAAGTGATATCTGTATTGACATCTCCTGCCCTTGCTGCTGTAATCTTTACAAGGGACTGTCTTAGGAGAGGCATATGAGTAGCAGTTGAGTATCGGAATACAAATACTATCAGGGTAAAAGCACTTTCATGTTACTTATTCATGGGAGAAATGATTAAAGGCAAAAGAAACCTACCTTGAACTGGCACATGTGATGTGCCTCAGAGTGTGTGGGAGCCTTTCTACTGGGTTATCTGTGAGAGGGTGCTTGACACTTGTCTTAGAGACTGCTTTTTACTTGATTATTAAATTCTGTGCAAAAAAAATAGATCAAAAAATTATGTAAGGAAGAGTCGAAGTACAGCTTAGGAACAGTCTGCCCAGACTGCTTGCCTAGTCTTGACGTGAAGATTTTGTTTTTCCCAGAATCCCAGTGTTGCAGTGAGGTTTCTGTAGTACTTTCAATGCCCTTACAGGACAGGGCTCAGTTAGAACCAGAGCACAGTCTCCTCAGTATCTGCCCTTTCTTCCTTGCCTGTCACAAATGTAGGTCATGTGGGGGGGGTGGGGGCAGGAATTGCTGTTGTGCTTGGGTGACAACATAGCTCAAGTGGAAGCTCTCCAAAATAAGGGCTTCTATATTTGAACCAGGCCATGCAGGAAACTGTTTTCAGCGAAATGTTATCTTTTTCTCAAAGTTGCTTCCTGCCTGAGACCAGGATATTTCTGCTAGTCCTGTCCCTTCTGGTGGAAGGTTACTGGAGAGAACATCCCTCACTGTGATGGGTCTTGGCAGATCTGGTATGAGCATTGATGCCACTTGCTGTGGTTTGGACTTGCAGTTCTGTCACTCTGCCTGCCTCGTATGGGTTTGGTGTCCTTATCAGGAATTGTCTTTGTCGCAAGCAGTAGCTCACAAATAAAGGTAGAATCCCTGCTACCTCATCCTACACACAAGCGACATGTCATGTATAAATAATTTGCCTTTCTCTGGGCAAGAGACCTCATGTTTATCCTTCACATCAGGAGTGGGAGCCTCTCCAAGCTTCTTGCCCTGCTGTACCTGTGGAGTTTCAGTCATGGTAGTAAGGGGTGCATGTTGTTGTGTGGTGTACCTTTTGTACTTGATCCCTCCTGCATCTCCTTCATCGCCATGCTGATGAGCACAGTGTGAAATAGGCCCTGGGGACCCTCCAAAGCTGCTGGAGGAGGCAGATGCTGCTGCAGACACTGGAGAAGCCTGTGCTGTCATTAGTGACTCACTATTCCATGCAATTAATTAAAAAAAACTGTTTAAAAGAAAAGTGCTGCTTAGATGCACCTGTTTTTCCAATGGCTACGCAGCTGGTGGAAAGCAAATGATGTCTCTCAAGAAGTGAATGGGGCAATGTAAACAGGCATGCTGCACAGTTCCCGGGGCCTTTGTGGTGTGGGTGAGAGGGTAGGTTTAAATTAGATATAAGGGAGAAGTTTTTTACCATGGAGGTGATAAAACACTGGAACAGGTTGCCCAGAGAGGTGGTGGTTGGAAACATTCACCTGGAAACATTCAAGAACAGGTTGGATGGGGACCTGAGCAACCTGATATAGTTGAGGATGTCCCTTCTCACTGCAAGGAGGGTGGACTATAAGACCCTTAAAGGTCCCTTCCAACCCAAACTATTTTTTCATTCTATGCATCTCAGGAAACAAGGTGTACTTGTGTCCTGAAGAATTTGTAGGTGAAATTAGTGGTTCCAGCTATCTCTGTGCAAGTATAAGGCAACGGGCATCCTTGTACTTAGTTCTTCCTGACAAGCCAGACCGCAAATCATTTCCTGTGGTCAGGAGCCACATCTGAGGGTTTGAAGAACAACGTATGTCACTTGGGGACCTTGTAACTAAAACAACATACATTTCACATGAGATCAGAGCTTCCTAGAAAGGAAAAAAATCTGAGGAAGGATATGGATTAGAGATATGATTGCATGCGTACTCAGTTTAGACAAATAATACATTGTGGTGGTTCACAGTGGTTTCGATAACCTGTTTTATAGGGGGTGCTGAAGCACTGCTTTTTGAAGCAGCCTGGTTCTGATATCCACCCAAAAATAGTATCTTTGTAAGACTATTTTGAAACTTGAAGTACACAAGATAAAAAGTACTTCATCCTTTGAATGGTTTCACTTATGTGTATGAGAGAAGGGCACCTCCCTATGCTGCCCTCAGAGCTGCTGTAGTCACTGGTAGTTAATGTGCAACCACAATGTCCACAGAAAGTCTAGATTTCCACAATTATTGCTGTACCTTGACAATGTTTTTTTCAAGAATGGCAAGGGAGGGGCAGGAAAGGGGAGATTTCCTTTGTATTGCCTTAAAAGAGCTAAACAAACTGACTGTAAGCCATGGAGTATTGATCTGACCTTCACCTGAGTCCAACTTGATATCTGCCGTATTGGTATTGGAACAATCGCTGCATAATTGTATTCTGCTCTTTCCTACTGAACTGTTAAGTAGAAGTAAATTGAACATCTCAGATGATTTAAGGAGTTTTCTTACAAAAATGTTTTGTTCCTGCTGCCTCGTTGTGCAGGTTCAGGACCTCACTGTGCTCTGCATGCAGGCACAGCTTGGAGCAGTGTGCTCTTAGTGTGATGTCCACAATTCTTGTTCATCCCATTCTTTCCTCGCCTGTACTTTCAGTCTCCCATCTAGGGTATTGCTGTTTGTTGAGTGGATGAGTTGGTGGCTCTTCCCTGTTTTGTCCCACTTTATTTTGAATTAATTTAGGAAATAGTAAGATGTTCCAATACAGCTTAATCCTTGAGGATTTATCACCAGTGACTTTTGTCATTATGTTACTCAGCTGTCTTTGATTATATCTATTCTTCACAGCTAGGCTTTGTAAAACAAAATATGTTTACACCTTACTGATCATCCTCTTTATCACTAGTAATTACATCAGGTGATATTTGTGCTTGTATGAGATAGTGTGTAACCTCCCGCTTCGTTCTCTCCATGATGGAGACTGGCCACTTTCATTTTCCATCTTCTAGCTAATTTATATTCCAGGAGACCTATTTGTCTTGGAAAGGTCAATTATTTTATGATAACAGCAAAGTTGGGGAAAATAAGTCAAAAGTTGGGCAACAAAGAAAAAAGGTGCAGACTGTGTGCTCATTTCTAGAGGTGTGGCGGGATGGGACAAGCCAAATAGGTTCATTCCGTACCTAAACACCAACACACTGGGGCAGTGTAGGGAGCCAGAATTGATTAGTACCACTCCTTGTTGAATGGCTTGTTATCAAAGAATAAATAGGTTAGTATTTGACTTTGGGGGGTGAGGCATTACTTTTCAAGAAGAGCTGAAAGCAATTAGTAATTGAATACAACAGTATGTAGGAAAGTGTGCACTAGCATTATTTTGCATCTTTCAAGAATGGCACGTTGCCTGTTTTATTACTCTTGATTTGTTTGAGTTGCCAAGGACAGCTGGTGTTTAGTGGTGCTTGGAGGCTAAGGCACCTTCCTGGGGAAAAAGCCCTACTGATAACCAAAGCAGCTGTGGGCTTTGATAGCCCAGAAAAGGGGAGAGGAGACAGGGACACTGCTTTCAGTGCTGTTTCAACTGGATCCCATTTTAATGGTTAGCCATGATCTCTTAAAGCCTTCACCAGGAGAATGGTGTTGACTTAGTGCCTGCGGGAGGTTCAGTCAATGTCGCTGTACTCTTTGGGTGTTGTCCGCTCCTGCCCTTTGCAATGAGCCAGTATGTCCTGAAGTAATGGATTTCCATTCCTTTGCCTGGGAGGCAAGACCTGTGACTGGATGTTCATTTAGGTCACCTGGCATAGAAGGCTAGTGGATTGCTGTTGGCGCCACAGTTAAACTAACTTCTTGGTGGGGCTTTCAGGTCTGCTACAGTTCTTGAAAGCTAAGTGCAAAACACTTTGTCTAAGTGGGAATCTTGTTCCTGTGTTGACTCTACCACATCTCTCTTCAGAAGATAAAGACCTGGAGTAGGACATACCTCAAGGATGGGGAAACCTTTCTAGGGCCATGATTTCAACTGCAAGATTCCTCTTGTTCTCAGGTGAACAGGTAGAGGAGCTGTGAGCGCTCCTGGTGCGTTAGTTGGAAAGCCAGGTCTCAGCCTTCAAAACTTCAGGAAGAACACGTTTCTTGGGGTGGTTGCAGCACATGGAGCGCTCCTGAGTTCTCTGTTAAATTCAAACAAGTGGTATAGAGATGAAGAGCAGCACATAGGCCCTTTAAGAACAAATTGGCAAATGAAGAGTTCAGTGTTTAAATTTAGTGCAGACGAAGAGGCAAAAAATTCCCTGTAGCATCTGGTTTGTATTACTGCTCTTTGCCTCAGTACATGGTGTGTTTACAGTGAAGCTCTCTGGTGCATAACGAGGGGAGTGCTCAAGTTGTTCGTTTCTCAGGAACTCTGAGCTCAGGGTATGCCTTGCAGTTATCTCCATGTCCTTCCTTTGGCTCCCTTAACTAATCCCATCTCAGCTGTTGAGCAGAGTGAAGGGGTGCCCTGTTGGGCTGAGATGCCTGAGCACAGCACTCCATCTTCATGGTTCTCCAACATTGCATACTATTATGGCTTCTTCCCATGTTGCTCAGCTTAGAAATGGAAGTAAATAGGCCTCAAGTTATGAGTCTGTGGAGACATATGACCGGTGGCTATGTACAAAGAGTAATACTGCTGATGCATCTGTGTCCTGGCTGTTTTAATGCTTTGAACAGAGCCGGTCACTTCTGATTTTTCTAAATGTAACTTTGAAGCTCAGTGTGAGAGGTGGAAAGAGCAGAAGGATGGCTGGGTTTTAGCTGTGGTAGAATTTCCCTTTTGTGTGTGTGTTTTGTTTATTAAAGCATGGTTTGTGGTCTCTGAGCAGTTTCAGCAGAGCCCCACACAGGAAACCTGAACATAGTAACAGTAGTGGAGTGAGCTGCTCATCAGAAAGTACCACAGCTTTGCACGGGTAGTGCTTTGCACAGGGTTGTGGTAACCCATGCAAATGTTTGCCTCCATGGGTAGCTTGTGCATCCAGTAGTGTATCTTCTTAAGGACTGACTGCACCTCTGGTTGTGAATGCTGTAAAAGAACAGTCGTTGGACTTGGCAATTAGCTCCTGTGCTCTGTTTGGCAGACAGGGAGGTTAAAAATTCACCCGATGAACATATCACCTGATAATATATCTTGTATTACAAATTTCATCATGTTCAAGGATAAAATAGAAATTTTTTTAGACCTAGAGCTGTGGAAAAAATAATTCCTTGCCCACAGAGCTAGAGATCATTTCAGTGTCTGCTATTTGAAACTTGTGGGAATAGATGCCATATGCTTCCAGGCAGAAAGAAGAGAAATGGAAAATTCTGAATTTACGTTCTTGTATTATACAGATTTTTGTTGTGGTCATTCTCTCCAGTTGCTGCTGGACTAAAGCCTGTTGCCACCACTGCCAGACTGAGATTAAAACTTGTAACACAAATAAACTCTTCTCTTAGCTATTTTTGCAACTTCTCCCATCCAAGGAAACACAAAACCAATTCCTGCCTTCCCTTTTTCCTTGTTCTGTCCCAGAACAAGTCAGAATCAGTTCTCATCTTACAATTTTCATTAACTCTTCTCTTTAAACAGTAGCGAAGGCAAATAATAATTAATCTTTGCCTGACCCCATTCAGATCAGTCACTTCAAGTATTGGTCATCCATGCATCTCCTTACAGATGAATTGAAATTTAAACCCTACCCTTGCCTCTCTGCCATCCTCTTTAAAAAAATCTCCATCTTTTGAGCTGCTATGTTCATTTTCCAGTGATTGTCCTCCTAGGGACAGGTTGCTTGCACTACACTCAGGAACTGCATGATTGATGGCAAAACGGGCAGCAATATGTGTGTGCCCTGTTCCTTGATGATGCTTTGGGAAATGTTGGTATGTAGGGGGATGTTCAGCAATTACTGCAAAACGCCAATCCATCTCAAACTGTTAGAAGTGTTCTTTGACCAAAAATGCTTATATTCTTTACTATATTATAGTGTGTGTGGGGGGGTGTGCTTGTGTTTTGTTTGTTTGTTTGTTTGTTTGTTTTTAAGTGTGCCTTTTCCATGGGGGAAAAGTGATATTGGGGTGATTTCTTGTTTTGATTATGTCCCCTCTCCCGATCTCCTCCAGCAAAAAATCCCAGATCCTGGAAACCACAAAATCCCAACATTTTGGCCAGTTTTTTTTCCCTTCTGTAAAATACATTTGGGTATGCAGTTAAGAATTTGATTGTATCTGAGGGAATTTCATCTACCATGATATGCACCCTGTAAAATACCATCCTCCTTGGAAGCTTATTGTGGATGATGCCTTTAAACAAATTCATGCACAGCAGAAAAAAATGGGAGCTTGAGACATCTCAATTACAGTTCCTGAAACACATTACAACTCCTCTGCCAGAGAAAAATCCTGCAACTTGTGACAAAGTATTTTTATTATATGCACCCTTGCTGTAAATAGACCCTTTTCTGTAGAGCAGGAAAAAGATATCTCACGTTATCAGAGCTATCCTGAAACTCACTCCATGCTTGTCTAAAAGGGTTGCATTTGTACCTATTAATTGGGAACACTGTTTAAAAAGAAAATGTCTGGGAGCATGTTTAGGATTGATATGGAGCTACAGAAAGGAAGGGAAAATAGTAACAAGTAATATAGAATTGTCTATAAAAATTTAATTTTAACTTTGGTTCTGCTGGGATTTTATTCTTCTGTCTTTGCTCTTTCCGAAGATATTTGCATTAATGCACATCTTGGGACCTTTGTCATACCAAATAAGAGTTGTTCCAATCCTCTTTCTTTCAGCATAGAGCTGGTTTAAAAAAAAAGGCTATCTAGCTCTATTTATTAAAAATAACTAAGACACCATAAACTCAGAGGTGTATTCATTTTCCTTGAGGAAAATACATGACTTTTCTTCTCGACTCTCACTTCCAGTCCTCTGCCCATCTCAAGGCTCCTCCTTCACGAGTGAAAACATTGGGGTTTTTTGCTCTCATCCCCTAACTGGGCTTTGGCAACAGTGCTAACATTTTTATACCCAGAATGATGCCTTCTCCAGCCTGCTGAAGAATGTGTCTTTTATACCAATAACCTTTCCTATAAATGGAAAGGCTCTGGGTATGTGTGGAGCACAGTGGAAAAAAAAAAAACCCAAAACCTTAGTGCTGGCAATCACAATCCAGTTTACATCATCTATCCTCTCTTGTGGTGAGCTCTTTGACCTCATCTCCTAGAACTGAGAAAATGCAGGAATTTGAACGTGTCTGTGGCTAGGGCTAAAATCACACTCTGTCCTCAGCCACTGGAGTTGCTGCAGATCTGCCTCCTGCCTTTAGATTGTTGATATGTTTTCCTGACTGGCCTGTGTGCCAATTTCCCCAGACAGACACAGTAGTAATTGGTTACATTTGGGCTTGTCGCATCGCTTTAGAGGGTGACCGTGGAGCAGAGTATGACTTCTAATACAGAAGGCACTCCTGGGCTGGTCCCCAAGTCCTCACCAGTCAATGGAGATGTCCGTTTGCCCAGGGCATTGATGCTGGAACTTGTGTCCCCTATGTCCCTTTGTACTCTGTCTCTCAGAGAACATAGTTTTGAAGCCTCCAGCTCTTTGAGGTGGAAAAGTAGAAACAGCAAACATTTTCTGCTGGGCTGAACTGGCTGGTAGCAGTGTTTTCCTCCCTTTTGCAGTGTGTTTCCCACTATGTTCCCTTAGGTTTTCCTGTCATCAGGATGGTGAAAATCTTGCTGCTAGGTTTAAAAAGAGATCAAATTTTTCCCAGTAGTATCTGGTAAAGTATTCTGCCTGTCTGCTTTTAAATAATGCAGCATCTCCTTATGGCTTCTTTGGACTTGGTTGGAGTGATCAGACTTTTTCTGTCATTCTGCCACTCTCCCCCACAGTGGAGGGCCTGAACCCAACTCCCTGCAGTGACTGGAAACATTGTCCGTGGTAGCCTTTCGGTTACGTCCAGAAAATTTGCTGACTACCTTTCCCGGGCTTTACCTTGGGCAGCTCTTCTAACAAGCTCAACACCCTCCCAAAGTATTGCAGATCCATAGTGTATCTGTCATAAAAGTCTCACTTCCTTTTTCCTTTCCATAAAAGTTTTGGAAAATTAGACTGTAAAACCATAGCATGACCTTTTAAAATAATAAAAAATACTAATAGATATGAGCTTAGAGCTACTATGCTACTGGGAACTGAAACTGCCTTTGCTAATGGTTCAGGTTGTATAATAGATCAAAGAAAAACACCAAACCTGAATGTTTCTCTTATGCTTTTAGTCCTTGATATCAGTCCGGCATCTGACTTCTTTTAGATAGTGTTTCTTCCTTTGATAAACTACATAACCAGTCTCAAGACAAAATAATCAAGGTAAAAATAGATAAAAATACAAGGTTTTGCTCATGAGATTAAATAAGTTTTTAAAGACTACATTCCCCTCAAAGTTAAGTCATACTCTCCTTAGATTTCTAGCCTGGAGTCTTGGTGGCTGAGAGCAGGGCAGAGGAGCATGAGTTTGAAACAAAGACAGCAAGTTGGAGGAAGCACAGAAGAGTGCTGTGCTGTCCTCAGCCTGGTATTATGTTGGTTGAGCCAGCATTGCCTCTCTCTCTCTCTCTCTTAATGCTATTGCTGCTCTCTTGGGTTTTCTGAAACATTGAACCACAGCAGTCTGGAACAAAGCTCCTGCTGTAGTTACGCCCTATCATAATATTTAATCTTCAACTGCCCTTTTTTGTTACTTTGTTTTAAGATCTCCATCCTGGTCTGAACGCAACATGCTGGGGAGACCTGACCTGAACTTCCCTTCCTTGCACTACTGAGCCTCAGTTCCGATGTTTGCTAAGTGCTAATCTCTACAGGGGGCTGTGCCCTGGACCGCTGTAACAGCCTCTACATTGGATAGCCCTTGCCAAGCTGTGTTTTCCTACCACCCCTGTTTCTGCTACCTTGGCTTAGATACTCAGACACTTCTACACTGTTTTGCACTGTGCTGTCCAGGTGTACCCACAGACTTGGCACAGATCACTCAAAGCACACCTCAATACCAGTCAGGGATATATATGCTGCATGAAGGTGAGAGATCCCATCACCTGCGGTGCATGTGGTGGTAAGTCTGTGTTAGAAATTTGCAGTGGCATGAAATGCCGTAAGGCCTATGAAGATGCTCACTAATTCGATCCCTTCTTGGGCTGGGATGTACACTGAGAAATTGCCTGCTATTCAGTACTACTGTTGACAGTTTAAATCCTGTTGTATTCTAGCTCTTAGATGACGTATTCATGCCTCATCAAGGAATATGTCTTAAGATTTCAGAAAAGACCATCTTCATAATCTCACCACCCACAGAAGCTTTAGCATTTTGCTATCCAATTGAAAGTAAATCATCATGCAATTCAATTTTAAATATGGCCGTTACCTTATAAAATATCCTTTCCCACAACCACAGGACACACAGACACTGTTCTATGTCAATTTGTGTTGTTCTTAGTGGTTTCATGTGCTGGTTTTTAAAACTGGAAGAAAAAACTGTTGAACCTACAACTGTGCAAATATGTGAGCCCACCTAAGAGTTACAGCCTGGGAGGTGAAATGCCTGTGGTCAACTCCCAGTAATTCACTGAGCATCTGATCATCCTGATGTGCTTGTCTGTGCAATGCTGAAGGCCTGCAGGTTTCATGAGACATGTAGTGCACACACTAGCAAGCTTGTCACAGTACAGGCTTATCTTCATGCACGAGAAGGTGCAGATCTCAACCCCATCCCAATTGTCTGTGCTGGCTTCACAGACATAAAAGCTATAAAAAGTGACAACTCCTGCTGCTCTGTGTGGATGAAAGGAGCACATCTACTAAGGGATAGATAAAGGAGCAGTTCTACCTTCTCAAAGTTCTCTGTTGGTCTGTGTTGCAGGGGTGGAGGTGGGAGGGAGAAGGGGTGCCAAGGTGGTCCCTATTCAGTGTTCCCAAGGCTCAGTTGTGTGTTTTGCCTTTTGGAAGACATTTACTGCTCATGTGGATTAGCAGTGCTACTTTTTTTGTAGTGCTGTTACATAAACATTCAGTATCTTGCCTTCACCCAGACCAATTAAATCCTTTCATCCAGCAATAGATGTGACATTCCCTACTCTGACCTGACATTTTATTTATTCCAAAATGGCTGATGAATCTCCCATACAGCTCTCACACAGGCTCTCAATTATCTTTTGTCTGAGTAATGGCAACATTCTTTTTTTCTGACCTCCATGAAGCAATCCAATCACACTCACCCAAACAGCTGCAGCAATAATTTGTCATCTATCACTTTTAAACATGCCCTTCAGTTCATGTCACTTCAGTAGCACTCCTTTCTCCACCTTATTAAATATGAGGTACCTGTCTTTGTTTTCAAGTCCCTATGTCACCTCTGCCATTCTTATCTCTCTGCTGTGAGATGTCACCTCACACTTCTATCGGCCCCTGATGCCAACTCTCTGCTCATTGCATTTTCAACCAAATGCTTTCTTGCATTTGTTTGTGCCACCTCTCTCAATTAGAAGTGATCTGCTATAGACAAGCACAGTCCTGTTGCTTCCCCTACAGTTAGGTTGCCAGTGCCAACTGCATGGACTAAACTAGAGCAAAATGCACTATGGCAGCAAGATGTAGCTATTGAGAACAAGGTGATGGCTCCAAACATTGGAGAGTGTGAGGGAATCAGTCCTGTGGTCTTGCATGGGAGGCTGCAGTTCAGACACATTGGTGGGGCTTGTAGGGATTGTGAACTGTTTGTTCCTTTCTTCAGATAGGATCAGTCTTTTACTGGATCAAACCTATCTTTAGTTTACTATGATCTTGATATCGAAGGTGATAAGAGGTAGGTTGTGGATGTGCTGAGACCACTGCCAGGCATCCTGACTAACATTGCCTCCTTGTTTCGAGGTGCACTGTCTCCACCCTCATCACTCTGTCTCACATTGAAAGTGCTTTGGAGCACAGAGCAGCTTTTCACCCTGTGTATGGTAGACCCTACCACAATAAGATCCCTACCTTTGCTTCTTTGGTAGTACGTGTGAATCACAGTCATGTTGTCACAGGAGCTATTTTCTCAATTTTGGAAAATCCCATTTCAAGTGAATGATCTTAACAATTGCAGATCTTGTTCAAAAGGTGAAACCTCTGGACCTGGGAATGTGTTTCACAGCTGCAAATGAGCGTGAAACCTCTGAATATTGACAGCACATTGCATCAGGGACAGGGATGATGGCTGAGGAGACAAATGTATCCATAAGTCTTACTTTCTGTATGTTTTAGCCAAGAGTTTGTGTTACTGGTGATGGGAATAAAGCCCAAATACATAGTGCATCTGTGCCATGTAGCTTTCTAAAACTGTTGGATATAGGTATTCTTCTGATTCCTTGCTCTTTGACAGGGACCTCTCAGGCTTCATGCCAGGCAGTGCTTTTGGGGGCCTTTCTCACCAGAAATGCAGCTCTAGGTTCTTTTGTCCAGAACACTCACCATCATACCTTAGAAAACCAGATTATTTCAAATTTTTTCTATCTTACAGAGCTGCAGAGTCACTGAAGTTCTGCAGTCTGTAAAGCCCAGCCTTCGTTTTGTGCTAATTTTGCAGCATCCATACAGAGCAGTGGGCAAATACATTGTTTCAATTATTCAAGCTGTTTACTTAGCTCTGCATTTAGAAAGCCTCGATAAATGAAGCTGTAACTTCCTCTCCCTCCCGTCCCCTTCGTCAGCAAAGTAAACAACCAAAGAAGAGCCGCATAAAAAACACCACCTGTGAATCCTCCCAGGAAGCTCTGGGTAGTCCCAAATGTCTCTCAACCTACACTGCAGAAGGGCTTTCAGCCAGATCAGCTCCTGCACTGTTGGCTTTGTGGACTTAGTATAAACTGATAGCCCCCACCCCACCACCACCAGAGCAGAAGCTTGAGACAAGTCTTCATTGGAGCAGTTTGTGTTAGTGTCTACCTGTGAAGCAGTGTCAATCCATCGGAGGGAAGGTCCTTCCCTGACCTGCTTCGAGTTGAAAGTTGTCTCGTGCCCTCGGCCCATGCTCTCAGAAAAGCCAGAGCTGGCATGGAACTGCATGTCCTGGTTTGTGGTACAGTGCCTGTACCCCAGCCTTTTCCTGGGCTCAGGTGGCTGACACCTCATGGTGAAATCAGTACTGGGTCTGGATAAACGTTCTGAAAGCGTTTGACTGGATGATGAGATGTAAACTGCCAGGCCTGCCATCAGGTATATAAGGCTCCTTGTTAAGGCTTTCATCCTGGTGTCCTGGCCCAATCCTGTACTGAGCAGTTGGAGTTCAGCCTCCATGAATCAAAGAGTCTGGCTTTCATTGGTTTGTTGCCACTTTTCAGTCTATAAATAGTTGCATCCTAGTGCTTGGTAAAGTGATTTCTTCCAGGATATTTTCAAATGCTGTAAAGCAGTTGGGAAGCTCAGCATATAAAATGCAGAGACAAGCTCTGTTTCATTTTTGTTATGAGAGTTTGAAGCAAGTTGACATTTATGAGCTGATTTCATAGGAGAGAGAAGAGCATAATGAAGAGTCTTGCTAGTCTGATCTTCATGATAAACTCTAAAAGACCTTACTTCTAACCAGTTGATATCCTTGTGTAGTTTGTTGGGGGTTTTTTGTATGGTTTTTGCATGTCTGAAGGCTTCTTGTAAGTTCCTAGCTATTAGTGCTCCCTGGTAACTCTGGGATAAAGAGAGCTTACACTTTGCTGGTCTGAAATGCCAGCCAACTCATTGATTTAATGGTCAGTAGCTTTCAAAAGCCAAAAGCAGATTCATCTCGAAATGGTGCAGTTCTGTAGCAGAAATAAAGGCTCCAGAGGCACAAATACATCGAGAAGAACAAATATTTACTCTGTGTTAGACAGGAAGTGTGCTGGATAGAGATTTCTGCCCTGACCACTTAAGCCCGTTGTTAGCTAATAAAAGGGAGTGTTCTGACTCCAAAGCAGTTAATACCTCACCAGTTGAAAACCGATGTGGAACAGACTGGCTTTTTCTTTTTTTGTCCTGTCTTCCAGGATATGAGAATTAAAACCCATGCAAGACACTGAGAACTGTAGCTCACTGAGCAACAACAAAAACCCATGCACTGAATTTACTTACGCTTCTTGCAAGTGATGTGCTGATTCCTTGCCAGTGTCCAAAAGGATGAATTGACTGTCAGGAGGGTTTATTTTCTCTATGCAGCAGTTCTTAGCTCCTCTGGACAAGGAGAGGCTTTGGCGGAGAGCTTCAGATTGCCAGTGGGATCAAAGCTGGCTTCTGGCATTACACTTAGGGCTGGGACTCTAACTGCTGCAGTGTTCTTCTCATCCTAAACTGCAGATATGGGTTTTGGGAAGTGGCTAAGAAGTAGCGACTGAGTTCTGTGTTTCCAAGTTGCAGGGGCTGTGCCCTGGAGTTGGCAAATGCAAGTAGACTTACAATTTGCCTTTTCACCCTCAGTAATTTCTTATGCAGCCACCAAATGGTTCTTTAGGTGGATGCTGGTAACATGTGGTACAACCTCCTGTTTTCAGGGTGTAGCACTTCAAAAGCAGTGTGGGCTATGTTTTGTCTTTCAGCTTGGAACTCAACAGCTGCAATTAAACCAGAACAGGACATTACCCTGATGCTAGTGGTACTAAATTCCTTTTGTGGAGGTGGAGAAATTATGCTGCCGGTGTCTGTAATGATTCCTTCTGAATATCCATTTAATTCCATCAGCCTTTCTAAAAGGCAAACTCTATTGGAAAGCAAAGCTCTTCATTGTGAAGCATTCATGTCACTGAGCATCATACATGTAATTCTTTAGAGGTCACCTGCTGATAGTGTAACTCGTCAACACAAACCCATGTCCTGGAGAATGGTCTTGGAACATAAATACCAAAAGGGTTTGTCAAATGCCTTTCTTTTCAAAATTTTATTGTGGCTTCAAATGCACAGCAACATGGAGGTATTTCAGGTTAGAAGATGAAATTGGAGAGTATGGCAAATGGTGACTTTTAATTCAAGATCAAATAAAAGGCACTTTGGGTGGCTCCCTGGACTTGTGATGAGGTATGTGTAGAGGATCTCCAATACCTAGAGCTCTCCCATGGGAAGAGGACAGCCATTTGGGAGTATTTTTGAGTATCCTAGCAGACATCCAAGTACACCAAGGACTAATCCACTAGGTGTACTATACAGAAGTGAGGCTATTGTGGGTCTGAACTTCATCACCATTGAAAACCACTAATATGTATGTGTATAAAGCTTCTGTCATTTGCAGCATGTGGACACCAAAGATATTCAATGGGCCAGTTGTACAATGCCCAGTTTTCTTCATTAGGGTTGTTGGTGTGATCTGTCCTGTCCAGCCTTGTGCCAGGGTGTCAACAGGATCCAGGATTACTTTGTAATTACTCCCCAATTAAATGAGCACCTCCTTGTCAGCTTATATCACAGATTTGGACAGGAAAAGAAGCTGCAACCAAGCCTGTCAATTGAGTCTGTGTTGAGTGTGGGGAGGGTGTTAAGCAGCCACCCACGAGACCCCAGCAGTTCTTCCAAGTGCTTTAAGATGTAAACGGAGGATTTGGAGAAGGGGATGCCACAGAAACTGTCAGAGCAGTACCATCAAGAAAGGGAAAATCACATAAGAGCCTGGGAGGTAATGCTGGTAATGAGTTAATGCTGAGTGAAGGGAAACTGGGACTGGATTGCTGAGATTCATGGTCTGCCTAGCTTTTCAGTCCAAACCCTTTCATTAATAAGCTAATGATGGCCTAGTCTGTCTGTTCAAGGAGCAAGAGAGAGATACTTGTGGTGACTGTGGGTTAGCATCCTCCTTAATTGGTACAGTATATTGAGCTTGCAGACTACCAAGGTAGAAAGGATCCCATTTTAGGGCAGCTGGACTTGCTTTATTAGTAATTGTATTGCTTGAAAAAGCTGTGTGTGCAGCAGTTTTCTGGCTGCTCTTAATAAACTATTAGTTGCTATTAAATGATTGCCTCAGTCCTTGTTTCAGATAATTTCATTTAAATAAAATTCCTTGCATCATGAAGTCGGCTGTGGAATTTGTTGCAAGAATTAGCCAATCTGTCTCAGCAGTCCTGTACCAAATGTGTGGCATTGTAGTAAGCAGGTGCCATGGAGGGTTTGCTTTCAGGCCAGAGAGAGAGCACAGCCCAGCTGTGCAGTCTCAAGCCCAGGTGCACTGCTCTGTACATGACTAGCAGAAGTGCAGCATTTGCAGCTGGGTAAATTGATTTTGTTTTCCAGCTGTTTATGATGTATTGTTTGAATATCCTGCTTTCTTTTCTGGTGACTGGAAAGGGAGTCCTGCTGTCATTTACCTTACAACACCAGAAGAAAGCCTGGGCTAGCACCTATAGCTTTCAGCCCACTCAAGACCTCACTTTGCAGAGAACATGCGTAGACAACATAAAACTGTGCTACTAGGCTGAGATTCGTGTGCTAGCAGCTCCATACTCTTCTTAACAGGAGCCAAACCTTTGGGGACACATCTCAACAGCAGAGCTGTGTTGAAATACTTGATTAAAATTCATCCCCCAGCATAAACACAAGGAAGGAGGGTGCTTTGGTGGCTATGAACACAGCCTCTCTTTGAGCACAGTGGTGGTGGTCCAGAGAGGCAGTGCTCCAGTGAATTCTTTCTTTGGTTGCTTAAGCCAGACCTTTCTTCTGTCAGAAAGAAGGCAAACAGCCCTGCTCTTGCTCAGTTACAGCTTCTCGAGGGCTGTTACACAAATATGGCAGTCTCCTGGCTGTGTCAGAAAGTTTACATTCACCCATGGAAAGCAGGACTGTATGGAAGAGTGATTTAGCAAGGAGAGAAGTAAAGAGCATCTGGAAAGGTCAGATAAAGCTGGAATGTCATTGCTGCAACCATGAAGAGATGAAAATGCCCATTTGGTTTTTTTTTTTTTTTAATATCTGTCACTTATATGGTTGTGGTAGCTTTGACATTTACATTGCTGAAATTGCTCAGCAGCTGAAGTGCCTTATGACTGTTTTCTTGCAGCAAAGAGCTCTCTAGATCTGCTCCAAATGGTGTCACGGCACTACTGCTTTCCAGGCAGAAGCATTCTTTAAACTTTAAAATGTTGACTTACTGTCCCACTTTCCTAGGTTTCAGGAACATTGCCTGAGCCACTGTAGTTCCGGAAAGGTACTCAAATTGGAAAGGACAGTGTGGAGAGGAAAGGTTATTGGCTTTCAGGAACAAAAGCAAATGTTTGGGAAGTACAAAAGAGTATCAGAGAGTGCATGTTTGTATGCACAAGAAATACAGGTAGGTTTGCAGTTGGCAGGACTGAGAGACACCTGGAAGGAGCTAGCTGGAGATGGTATCTCATTAGAGTTTTGGCTGCATGACCTTTAGCAGTCACCTGGCTGTTTTTAATTAACTCATGACTGGGCAAAGGTCACTAATACAGTGAAGAAGCAAGGACTTTTGATATTGTGTGAGAAAAAGGAAGTGCATTCCTGTTAAAATAGGTATGCAGGTAGGCTTATAAAGGATACCCTAACAGTAAGTATGCTGAGGCAGCAGAACAGTTAATCATTTTTACTTGCTTTTAGTAACGTTTGTTATTCTTTTTATTATCTGACAGTTTATATTGTGGTAGAATATGAAGGTCCTATTGTTCATGCAGCACCCAGCACACAAATAGCAAGAGCTGATTTTGGTGTTGAAGCTGGGGTGTTTAAAAAAAAAAAAAAAAAAAAGCAAGCTACAAATCATAGCTAGATGGGAGCAGGGAACATAGAGAGCAATGATGAGGAATGCATCTCCATGTGAATGCAAACACACATGTGCCCCTTCATCAGACATCCTCTATTGTGAACACTGAACAAGAGGCAGACCTGCACAGGGGCCCCGGTGATCTGATGTGTCCAAAAATGAAGTTAAGAGTACAGTATATGGAAAAATCCATGGGCCAAGAAACACAGCTCTGTTTGCACCTCTTCTGCAGTTACCATAGAAAATTTATGGTGTGAGATTTTTGCTGGTATGTTTTCGTGCTATTATTTAACAGTAAGTAGTTTTCCACCTCTGAAATTTCCATAAACCTTAAGATTAACAGCGTATTTCTTTTCTTGTCTTTGGGGCAGGGAGTTAGAAGTAAGCAGGAGAATAATCTCCAGGATTCTATGTCTGCAGGCAGCAAGGAAGCACATCTGCTGCTTCAGAGCAGCTTCCCACCTAGCAGCGTATTTCTGCCCTCTGAACTGGGGTGCAGCTCACCTCACCCTGGCAAATGCAGGTGGGGTATTGTTTTTTTTGGTTTTTTTCTTGCCTGGCTGATCCCAGGACTGGACCTGCACCAGCAAGTCGGCTGACTGCTCTCGACAGCCCTTTCCACTTTTGAAAACTTGTTTGCTGGTGACAGGCAGCACAGCAGGGCTTAGCAGCCACCCAAGCCAATTTCCAGCATTATCTGTGACTCAGGGCATGGGGAGGAGAAGGTGGATGGGGCGAGTGGGTGGTTTCAGTAGGTTTCCTAGAATAATGAAAAGTATCCTGTGCAGATTCGTGAAGCCCAAGCAGTAAAAATGGGTCTAAACAAGACTGCCAGGAGTACAAGACCCAGTGGACAGCAAAAGTTTCAGCTTTCTGTTCTCTCCCCCCACTCCCCCCACACACACACTTTTCTGCCACATTTCTCTGGGTTTCTCCTATCTGTCTGTCAAATCTCTTTCCATTTTACTACTTTTAAGTAAAAAGATATTTTACCCCTGTGCAGTATATGCAACAAATGCAACATAAAGCTATTTTCTGATGATTATGTTTTGATAGATGTTGCTCTGGGTTGGTCTGTGAAGAATATAGTTCGTGAGTCCCACTGCAGTTATTAAAAGTATTCATAATCCTGCTTTCTTGTAAAATGGCCTAATGCATTCACACTGGGCTGCTGATTGTTGCTGTTTGCATATGCTGTTGTGCTGCTCATGGTATTATGCTTATTGGAGTTCATGTTGAACCTGAAGGATGCCTTGAAAAAATGTCTGCACATCTGGGAGTTATCTAGTGGGAAGTGTGTGTTCTGTCTATTAACCCTTCATGATCCGTGTTCTTGAAAAGCTGAGGTGTCAGTTCTGCCACTCATGGCTAATGGCAATGTTTTGCAGAATTGTTTCACTTCAGCATGTCTAAGGTCATGATGAGGTGGAGATGGCTCCGGAAGAGAACCTGGAGTGCTGGCTCTGTGACTTTGTTTTCTGTCAACCCCTAGGTGACTTGCAGCAATAAAAATACTCTCACTGAACTAGCTATGCTGCCAGGCTTTATAATAATGCAAAGTTTATAAGATTGGTGGTTTGCATATAATCTGTGTTTACAGGAAATGCAGACCTGGTCGCCCTCTTCGACCCTCAAACCATGCAGAGGGATGCCCTGTTGAGCTCTGTTAGGATTATCAGTGATTTAAAGCAGAGCTTTCTGATCTGCTTTGGACTGATGGAAAACAAAACTAAAATTACTTCAGAGAAGTCATACAAGAAATAAAAGTGCAGCCTTATGTCCTGTGAGTTACATCTCAGGCTTCCTGCTCAGATCAGTCATGATCATGGCTAGGCTTCGCGAACGAAGAGTAGAGACTCAGGTCAATACAAGTTTTGTAATGTCACCCAGGACCAGGCACTACCTCTAAGTGTCTTGCTTTGTCTGCTTTCCAAATATGAGAAGGAGGTTCATGGGCATCCACAACATTTCTGACATAACATGCTCTCATATTTTGATATGTGATGATGACGTAGTATTTGAAAGGATGTTTGCTCTCATTTGCCCTTCTGGAGGAGTGAAATAACCTGGCAGCAAAAGGGAACCAAATAAGTTAACCTTTCTTCTTATAATACACCTCAGGCACTAGAATGAAGAATATAGTGCCAAAAGGATATATATCGGGATACAGGGCCTTTTTTCAGTTAAAATTGCTCTTATTTGAAAAAAACCCCCAACAAACATCTTTTATTTCTCAGGGGATTAACAATAAAATGCAATAAAAGGTGCTTAATGACTTACACTTCTTTTTTCCAGTCTTCCAAATCTGGAAGGAAACCAGGCCATCTTGAAAAAAGAGATCCCAGACTTTCACAATACATGCATCTGTCTAAAGGGCCATTGCCATGAAAGTATTTACAGCTGCACTGTTACCCTGCTCTATCCCACAGTCCCAGTGGAGAGCAAGGCCAGAGCACAGCAGTGGGAAGCTTGGCAGCTGTTGAGTAGTGCTTTTTACAAGTAAAGATTCTGCTACACTATTTGTAGTCTGGTAAACTCAAATGAAAGCAGGTTAGTAGTGAAAGTGCAGCTTTGAGACAACTAAGAACAAGCCCTTTGCCATTTGGGGTAACGTTTCTTTTGAAATCCTGTGCGTGGTGTAAGCGGTGGTGAAGTATTTCTAAATTTTTGGTTTGCTATGTTTCAGTGTTAGCTGAGACCTTCTGACAGAATGGCTGCTGCGGTCCACTCCACCCTCCTGCCTGGCCCATGTATGCCCAGTTTTCTCCTGCAGAGGCCTGTTAGACTCTGCTGAACTGTCTCCATGCACTACTGAGCAGAAGACTAGCCTTAAGAAAGTAAACAGTTCTTTGCTGGGTCAGTGAGTTGAATTGGCTCTCAGATCACATCTGGGAGAGGGAGGGAAGAGTTTCCTTGTAGTAACACTGAGCTTGCTTATTTTTGAGAAACCTCACCCTTCTATTTAAAGAGTGATTGAGGGGTTATCAGGTTGTACAAAGGAAAGGGTTTACTTGGTGTCCTATTCAAACACTGTGAAATGCATTCATTAGCACTTGAACAAACTTGTCCTCTTTAAAAACTCGGTTTCTACCATTTACTCTTGGAACAGTAGTTTTGTGTCAAACAGCTTCTGTGTCTTCAAGTTTGGCTCTTTGATTCGCCTGTTTAACTCTATGCTGCACAGAAGTGCCTAAGGTGTTTTATATTTGCTTCTTGTGTTTTGACCATCAAATGGTAGCACTTTTGTCTTTCAGACCCTTTCACACAGTGCTCTTTTGAGATGATCACTACTATCACATCTTTTGGAAGAGGAGGTCTCTCCCCTGTCTGTGCCTCACATGCCCATTGTTCAGAGCACGGGCTTACAAATTGTAACCACAGAAAATGTGTCTTGTCATCTGTTGTGGTGAAATTAATTTGTCTCATATGAGAGGTCCTTTTATCCTGACCAGTTGAGGTCAGAAGATGCTTTCAAAAAAGAGTTTTGTTTAGCCTGAGTACTACTGGCTATGTTGTGGTTTGTATCTCAGTTTGTCCCTCACTTCAAACTCATATTATTTTTCCAGTGGTGGTGCGCAGTATCACTAATTACAGAGTGGCTGTGAGTTTTATTATTGAGATGGCTGCACTGGTGTGTCTGCCAGAGGCTCTCAAATAGTGGGAGTTTGGAGCTGTGCTAGACAGTACTTTTGCTAAGTGATGGTTACTTAAAACCTTTCTAGGACCTGCATTTCTTCTGAAATGAGTGGGGCAGTCACAGGGAAAGGAGGTCTACTTAGCAGCTAGTGAGTGAGAATGGAGGCAGCAGGACAGACACTACTGGGATGTGGTTTGTGTGGCTGAGGAACTCAGCATGCTGTCCCTCAGTGTCTGTCTAAGGGTTGCAGTGTTTGCTGGGAACGGAGTACACCAGAGGCAGTTGAATGTATAAGAATGGTTCTTTTTTTTCTCAAGCACCTATTTAGAGACAAGAAGATCTGAAATGCTGTTCTCTGTTCTCCTTCGTATTATGTTAATACGTATCATCTAACATCGCTGGAGTCCCTAGCAATCTGAGCACTTAGCATGCTTTAAAATCAGTTTCAAGGCATTCTAAACCAAACAGAAAATGAGAAGCCTCTCCAGAAAATCAGATGTACTGGAGCTGTAAAGTGACTGTCTGATTCAGATTCCCTCTTTTATGGGAACACCCTGCAACTTCTTTGAATGTTTAGAGGTGCTATCCCTTGTGCTCCTCAAGGACATCGTGTGGAAAGGTGATGACCTAACAAGAATTCGAACCTCTGTCATGATACCTAGCAGCACTGCTTTCGTTGTGAACTGTTGTTTTGTTTCTGGGAAGATTACTGACTGTTTGTTTTTTTTCTTGCTTTCTTTCCTGTGTTTTAGACATTTACAGCGTGGTGTAATTCTCACCTCCGCAAGGCTGGAACACAGATTGAAAATATAGAGGAAGATTTCAGGGATGGTCTTAAACTCATGTTACTTCTGGAAGTCATTTCAGGTGAGAGAGGTTCTGTGTGGTGCTCTCAAGTGTCCTGAGCATCCTTGTTCTGAAATCTGTCCTCCTCCTCCTTTCTTGCAGAATACGGACTGCAAGGGCTGTAATGCTGCAGATTTTGCTGGAATATAAGAACTGCTTCCTGATTCGGAACAGATTTCTTCCTAATGGATGTCTGTCTCCAGCAGTGACCATTAATGTACTTTTGGAATGTACTCCAAAGCTCATGGCCTGTACAGGCTGCCCACTGCGTTCCTGCTCCTCCCTTTCAGCTTTTCTCTGCCTGTCAGGAATGCACAGCCTCCTGTGAAGGCTCAGGCAATGGCTTTTACTGCTTGGCAGGGCTGATGAAGCAGCTCTGGGAAGTGTGGGAATGCTGCACTGGCAAATCATACCAAAGCCACATGGCAGTGGGAGTACGATAGAAGTTATTTGAAGAGGGGAGTCAAACCAATAAATCTTTTGTTCTTCATTTTCAGCTGTGACTGAAGTCATTCCATTCTAGTTTTCATCTGAGCTCAGTGCTCAAGCCTTCATGGGAAAATAAAATCCCAAAGAAAAGCAAAATCCCAAAAAACTCAGTCTGAAATAAAAGCAGTGGCATGAACAAGTTAGGTTGTATTTGCTTTTACTCCATGTCACAAATGTCCCACTGCTAGACAGATATCTCCCAGGGATTGTTTCATATAAGCAGTAGTCCCTTTTGATGTGCTGATGAAATAAATACCTTAGTAAAGTGTCGTGGGAGGCATCAAGAGAGTGTAAGACTGTATGTGTGAAACTGGAGTTGTGTGCTCACAGACTGTCTTTTGGTGGCTTTTGAGCCAGTTACAGCAACCCAATGACTTGCACTCCTGACCTTGGTACATTTTCCAAAATGGCCATGATAGAAGCACTTGGACTGCCTTCCCTCTGTCCCTCCTTTTCTTTCCTTCCCTTCCCCTTTGCCAGTTTCTGTGAACATGCTATCAGTATACTGTCAGTGTTTTTCAGAATTTATGAATATAGAATGAAACCTCAGGGGTTTTGCCCATACTTGTGTTTTGGAGGAATCAGAGTTCAAAATACTATCAGAGCTTTGCAGCATGCACATCGTTTCTGCAGTGCCTGTAAGAAATGAGGTAACAAAGTCATATTAGTTTATTTTCTGTATTTATGTACCTTTACAGAGGCAGGGCTGCAGCCTGGACCCTGGGGCAGATGGGCCTTGATGGCTTAGTTTCTAATCACTGAACCAGAAGAAAGGGAAGAGAAATATGTAGAAGAGAGGGCAGATGAGGCTCAGTGCTAAAGCAGGGGGTCTCCTGTCTCACACTGCTTAATTTCCTTGCCTTGTCTCCCACTCGTCCTCTCCTGTTGTCCCTTTGGGAGCCCACTGGCAGGGCCTGTCAGATCTGCCTCAGTTTGGGAAGAAGTTAGTGGCTTCCTATTGCACTGGTGGTGTGGGCAGACATGTATCTATCCCAGTGCCAGAGCAGCTCTGTGCCTGCAACTTGCTGCTAGATGAGTGGACAAATGCATGGAGAGCAGCTGGGGACAGCATCCCACCAGAGACCATGGTCCTTCACACGCGTAAGACTGAGCATCCTTTCCCTAGAGACAGCAGAAGCTAGAACTAAGTTCTCCTAAGTACAGTGGCAAAAGAGGAGAAACTTAGCACATTTTCCCCCCATTTCATTTCCGACATTGGCAATTTCATTTTCAGTTCTGAGCCCCACTGATCATACAGAGCCTCCTTCCAGCTTATGGCTCCATTAGCAGCCCTTTTGGTCTGTTGCTGGGGAAGCAGCAGCCCATCTGAGGAGCAGCATGGGGAGGTCTCCTGATGTTTGGCAAGGGCTCGTCTGTAAGTTCTTGCCATGGTTCCCACTCATCATCAGCCAAGAGGGTGAGTCTCTGGAAGACTATTAGCCCTCTAGTTCCAGCTTCTGGCCTTGCCTTTCAGCTTTGGCTCACACCTTCCTCTTCACATACACTGGGGAGCTGCAGAGCCGCTGATGGGAATTTGGCATGGGAAGGGTTACTCTGTGAGGCTGATCTCCTCTAACCCAAAGTATGATGGCCAGAAGAGCTTTCAGCCATGGGAGCACTGGGTCAGGTTGGCTGAGAGCCATGCAGAGCCGAGTGCCTCCTCCACCTGGCCATATGGACGGGAAGATTGGAAGTGAGGGAGGGAGCACTGTCTCGCTCTGCCCCTGCTGTGGGGTGGTTGCTGCCACTCTGCCATGGCAGGAAGGGTGGAGCCTGCATGAGGGAAGCTACTGGAGGCCCTATGGTTGAAGAGGGACTTTGTCACTGGGACTGTGGGAGACCTGTTTCAGGACAGACCCTCATGTGTGTCCTTGGGAGCACATTGCTACCAGGCAGCTAGGGCAAGTACAAAGCAGTTTTCGCATTTGATGTGGTTTCCCAAAGTTGGGAAGCAGTGATGATCTGCAAGAGGAGCATGCTTCAGTTTTACTCAGCCTAGTACCTTCTGTCGGTGAGCTGTGCTGCTGACAGGTCCCCTTTCAGCTCCACAGGAGCCCCTTGGTTTCCCAGTCTCTGTGCAGTGAGGGAAGTTCCACAGACAGTCCTGGGACTTCCTCATTGCAGGTCCTCTCCTGTTGGAAGTAACAACAGCAGCCTCCCCTAGAAATTGCCCCAAAAGATACACTTCTGTTTTTCATCACGTGTTTTCTTCCCCGGAGAAAGCCATTTTCAAAATAATATTACAAGACTGAAAAAGGCTAAACTGACATTTAGTACTTTTAAAATAAAGTTATAAGGTACTTTTTTCCCCCCCTCAAACAGAAGGAGTGACTAATTGAAATTTTTCCTAAACGAATTTGTAGTAAACAGCTTCTATGCCAGCACATCCTTGCATTGTTTAGCTTTTAAAGTACAGCCTTGGGCTGGTACATGAGAATCAGAAACTGGAAGTGAGTAGACCATTTTCTTTGTCTCAGCTGAGAGAAGTACTGAGAAATAAAGCAATGATGCAAATAGCTGAAAGTAGAACATATTTCTAGCAGGCTTCCTTTTAACAGTCTACATCATTAATAATATATGACATGGAACCAGGTGATGCTTTTTTCTGGAAAACTGAATTTGTAATCAAGTCCAAGTCTGAAGGAAATAGCCATTTGGTTTTGGAACTTAAAAGCACACAAAAAAAGGATTCTAATCTGAGAAAGGGAGACTGCAATTTTGCAATCACCATCATTGCTGAAGGATCGCATTGCTGTCAGGGGGAACAATCCTGCTCTTCCCAGTCTCAGGGAGAGCAGTTCAGCTGCTCTCCCCTGTATTGGCATTGCACATGCAGCCACAAGGTGAATTGGATCAGCTTGCTGTACCAGCTGAAACCTAATCACTTGTCTTTGTTTTTGCAAGGCTAGTTTACAGTCACATGAGCTGAAGAAAATTGTTATTTTTTAGCTGGCTTGGCCCATTTGTTGACATTTGGTAGCATAAGTCTGCTTAGATCTATTGTAAAACTAAGCGTAAAAATGTCATTGTGAAACTGTCACAAAAAATACTTCAACTTTTCTTTAGAATGACTAGCATTGTCCAAGTGGAAAAATAAAGCAATGTAACATGATGGGAACTTCAGGTTCCATTAAAGCAAAAGAGATTTTCTTTTTTAATCCTAGGATGGAGGTAGTACCATAAAATACATCTTTTTTACCTAAATCACCAGACACCCGTGTTCCATTTTGAAAATTAATCTCGTTTTATCCCTAAGCATGAGAACTAATAACACCAGCCTACAGTAACCACTGAAACACTTCTATAAGATTTTAATTTCCAGACATTTTTTCTGGTAGGGCATGGTTATGGAGATAATATTTTTTCTCCATTTTAGCTTTTCCTCACACCTGTGTTAGAAACAAGCCAAGTACTTTTCTTTCTCGCACTTGAGCATCAAATAAAGGTTTTGAGTTAGCAGGCTTAAATATTCAGTTCAAGATATAGCGGGAGACTTTTGGAACTGAATAGGTCAGGTGAGTAATTACTTGCCTAGACTTGCCTGTTTGATCTCTTTTTAATTATGACTTCTATTTTTTTTGGTGTTGTTTTTTCCCCAAAGTGCAAAACATGCTTGAATTTTCTTTAGATCGTTTTTGTATTCTGGCGCTTGTGATCTGAAAGTGGACATTCTGTTCATTTTTGGTGCTGTGTGTCACACACAGGTGATTCCTGATATCGCATCTAGTTATATTTCTAATGAGATTCCTTTGAAAAGTCCACCTGTCTGTCCAAGCTTTAATTTGTTTACTCTGAGTGTTAGGTTATTGTTTGTAAAAGTAGACTGTGAGCATAATTAGAGGCAGACTATAAGGAAGGACATGACTACACTTAATGCAACTCTTTCAAATAAATACAGTCTGGAAAATGCTTTTCCAAGTCTTTCAGCTTTGTTGCAGTCAGGAACTGGTGTTATCCTAAGACTGATTTCTATCAGAGATTAACCTGCTCTTACCTCAGGGCTAGGCTGCTTCCTTCTCTGTGCCTCATTATAAACATTTAAATTGAACGGCTGTGTAAGAGACCTTGTGTAGAGCTAGAAATACATCAAACTTAATGGAAGGGAGTTGAAGTGACAATCCTGACAGTTATAAAGCCACTTACCAAAGAATTATTTTATTTCCTGAAAGAGGCAGTTTTGGCCATTCAGTGACGAGGCCAGAGAGGTAGGAGGTCTGTATCCTGGATGGGGGTAAGAAAAGGCAAGGTATAAGATCGCTTTCATATTTAACTGTAAGGAGTTCCATGGAGAGATTTGCTTTTTAAATTGGGTGTTGCAAATGCTGGAGGAGACCTACTCACTTGTCTTTGTCAGGGAGGGAAATTTGTGCTGTTTCCAAGCGTCCTCATCTGTGGTTCATGGAGGTTAGTTCCACTGCCTAGCTCAGTGGGGTTTCAGCTGACCTTTTCACCACTGGTACAAACCTGCTCTGAAAAGGACTCAGTGCTGACAGTTTCTCTATTATTAACTTATCTCTGATTCAACAAAAAGATACTTTTCTGTCTGATTCTTTCTGGGGCTGTCCTGGGCTGTGAGTGTGGCTGTCTGAAAGGATGCAGGATGCTCTCTGTCTGGCTGAGCAGTGGGAGCCACCAGCATGGGAAACATCCACCAGGGAAGAACAGGTTCAGAATTGTTGCCTAATACTTTTTTTTCACTCTTTTCTTATTAGGTGAACGTTTGGCTAAACCTGAAAGAGGCAAAATGCGAGTGCACAAAATATCCAATGTGAACAAGGCCTTGGATTTCATTGCCAGCAAAGGAGTCAAATTGGTATCTATTGGAGCAGAAGGTAAGGAAACCAACTGGTTTGTCTGGGCCCAAGCTGTGCTTAGTCATTGTCTTTCTTATTGGCTGCATGTCATTTCCCTTTGCACCTCCCTAGCCCTACCGTGTTCTTGTAGAATAAGCCATCAAGTTAAAAATGGGATATAGTAGGCCTTTACTCTGGATTTGAATCCTGCCTTCACACCAGACTGCTAAACCTGATTCCCACTTGGGTTATGGATCAGATCCTCCTGCTTTTCTTCTGGTTCTCATGAGTTAAGGAAATCTTTGGGCAGTGGCAGAAACAAAATAATTGAGATATTTCTTTCTCAAATGAAGAAAAGTCTCAACTGAAGCATAGCAGTTATTTGTATTTAGTGAGTTGCAGAGCTGCTGGGGAAGATCCCCTTTTCTTGTAGGACATTGCATGGGTCAAAGGCAGGTGCAGTCCCTAGCACAGGACAAAGACCCCAGAGGTTCCAATTTTCAGGGCTTCCAGTCTTCTTTTTGTGCCCCCCAGAAAGCTGGGTGCTTGAAACCTGTGTATTGTTGTGTAGAGACCATTGTGGGCAGCACTAAGGGATGCCCTCAAGAAGAACTTGCGGATCATGCAGAAAGCAGGCAGTTGTGTAGGATTTTTGTCTTTTTAACAAAGATGGTGGGTGTTTTGCAGACATGTCACCCAAGACCCAGAAGGGCTTGCAGGTTTTCCTGACATTTGTTTTGCCCTGTTCTGGATCTGTGTGTAAGTCCTGCCTATGGACTCAGGTTGTCACTTGCTGTGGAAACACTCTGCTTCTGTGGTATTTCTAGGTTTGTATTTACAGTGACCATGGAAAATGAGGGAGGTTTGTTATCTCCACCTTGCAGATGGAAATACATGGTTTCTCTAGGGAAACTCATGACACAACCAGGAAATGAGCCCATGATACAGTTCTGGATGAGCATTCCTCCTTTGGGAGAGTCCTGGAGCTACAGGGCTGAGCCCTGCCTGTTCTCAGCTCATGAGGTCAGTGCAGTCTCGGTGTGCTGTCCCCAATTTTGGCCTTTCAGGCATGCTCTTGGGGCATGTCCAGGACATGTACCCACTGTATGGTTCACTTGTTCCATGTCAGATCAGGCAGAATACCTCAGCCACTGCAGGTGCTTATGTTTGCCTCACTGAGGCCTTTACCTCAACATACTGCTTTAACTTCATGGAGACTTTGGAATGATTTGGAACTAGTGTCCGGGGACATTGCAGACACCTCTTTACTGTGTTGGGTATAGAAGAGCAAAATACAAAAGGTGAATGGCTGAATGATATTGATATTTTGCATGCAAAACTTTTCTTCAGATTTCTCAGCTTTTCCAACGGTAGCACCCTGAGGCTGTTTTTGGTCCTGAGTACTGCATCCAGTGTCTGATACAATAATCCATATCTGTGTGGGACCCTTTTCAAACTAGAAGTTGGACCTGGAGTGATGAGAAGTCTTCCACCTTTACACAGCTCCTGTTGTCATTTGGATCTCAGACAGACTTTTGAATCCTTCTGGGAGTCTAAAGCATGTGTAAAATTTACCTTTCTTTCCTGCTCTCCTGCTCTATTCCCCTTTTTTATTTTCCTGATTCTGCACTCCCTGGCACTAGTTTGACTTCTTCTCTTTTTCCACTGGATTTCATTTTTGCTCTCTACTCCTTAGTCAGCTGTGACTGTACCCTCAGAGCGCCTAGAAATCATTTGCAAGTAAGATGATCTGTGACCAAACATCACTAGGGCCCAGTTATTCAGTATGGATTCATAGCAGTTACCCTGTTCAGAAATAGGCTCTGAGGTGTCAATTTGAGACAGAACTGTGTTTCATATCAGTCTGAATGGTGATCCTGTCCTCCCCTGCCAAATGTTCCCTGGCTTTCCTTTGTCCTGGTTCCCATGCAGCTACATGGTGAATACACATGGATTTCTTTATACTACCAAAAGTAGCATGGCACTGAAGTTTAGACTACGGGTTAGCTTTGATTTTTATAGAGAGTGCTTGGGCCTTTGCTGTGATGCCAGCTCAGGACATGTAAGTGTGATCACATCATGGGTTCCCTGACCCAGTGCCTGCCCTGCACACAGACTGAACCCAGGCCACTCTGATTGTCACCAAGAAATATAACCTGCTGCAGGGGCTTATGCCCAGCCCATCTAGGTCTCTGGTGTACAGTAAATTGCACATCAGCTATAAAAATAGACTTTTACTTTGGACAGCACAGCAGTTAATTCTGTCCACAGAAGGGATTATAAATCTTCCTGGAGCATAAATTTTAAGGGCTTACTTTCAGACTTTAAGAAGACATCATGCAGCAGCAAGCTAGAAGATCAAAACCAACGAGTCAGTCATAACTCTGCACCAAGAAGATGAGCTGTAGATGCCTCAGTCAGGTTGGACTGATCTAGAAAGTTTTCTAGGTGGCTTTTCTCCCAAAGGAGAAAACCACCATCCAGCAGCAGCATAGTGGTACTGACTAGGACAGCACACTCCTTATCTCACGGTGTCTTGCTCCATCTCTGGGTATCTGCTGGGCAGAAAGGTCCTGTATCTGCAGGCCAGCTGTAGTTCCCTGCGCTCATCAATGTCCTGGCTTCTATTTTTTTTTTTTTATTATTCTAAACAGTTTGTTAGCCAGAGTCTGTAGAATCAAAGTAGTTCTAGCATTCAGCAGATAAGTGTAAATCTGGATCAAGGAAGATTCTAACCTGGTGCAGCTTCCAAATGGTTTTCATCTGGTTTTAAATCTCACTGTCATCTGACACCTCAGAAGCCATCTTTTGATGTAATAGATTCCATCGTAATGGAATGATCCTGGGATTTAAGAGATTGAATAGGTCAAGTATGTGACCCTAAAACTGTTTTATTTTTTGTCTTTAATCTGTATAGAAAGTTTCTACTTTCTTAAAAAGATCTGGTTCCCTTCAATGTACAGATAACTTCGGATAAACTGATCCCTATTCTCACCTGTGCAAGTGAAAGGAGAAATAAAACTTAGAGATTTCAACATTGTAGAAGTCCCATCTGAGCAAAACATCTGCTGACGCACCAGGCAGTGCAAGCAGACACAGTGGAAAGAGGGGGAAAATAGGGTCCCTCCATGTCAGTGAGTGAAACACAGCATTGTATTTGTCTGTATGTCCTGTCCACTCGCAGTTAGGGGCCCCAGAGGTACACCCTTACCAACAATGCCAGCTATCTGTCCTAGATCTGACTGGACCATCACTAGCAACTTGCTTTCTGAAGACAGGGTCATGGATATTTGTTAGGATAAACAAGATGCAGAACAGCCTTTATGTACATAGCCATTGTTGTTCTATGTCTCCAGTTCCTGGATCATAATGCTATCCTGCCAGTTGTTCATACCCTGCAACAGCTTCTCTCCGTGGGGTAACCAGAGGCTGTGCTCTCATGGGCAGCTCAGAAGTAGCTAGGGGGGGATAGCAGTTTCTATATTGTTGATTCTGCTTCTGACTACCCAGGCCAAGGCAGAAAATTAATCTTAATAATCTTTGCATTTTTCAAAATGAGTTCATGAATTTAAAAAAGGTGGTGGCATTTTAAAAGGCACATCTCTGTAGCCAGCCAGTCTTCCTCCTGAGGGCTGGATATTTGTCAGGTCTTTAATTGGTTGTCAAACAAATGGACAAGAGTACTTTAGTTTTTCCATGCTTAGTTCATGTTATTTGGTACAGTAATGGGAGGTAGGTGGAAGCATGTTCACTGCTACAAAAAATTTCCTTGCAGTGGACACAGATGCCTCACCAGCTTTAGCCAGCAACTGATCAACCCCCAAGTTGAATGTAAATCACATTAATAATATGTGCTTGCTGCTGCTGTTCAGACAACAGCTGCTAGTGGTGGAGAAAGTGCAGACGGTGCTTGAAGAGGTCCTGCCTAGGAAGAATGCTTGGAAAGCAGTCAGGCAGAAGATACTGGCTGATTACTAGCCTTTTAATATGTGAAGTGCTCTCACATTACTGAGCATTCCTTATATCAGCAGGGAACAAACACAGTATCTTTAATTAAACATTACATTGTTCTAGCTTTGTAATGTTACATTCAACTTTTTAACACTTCCTGTGGAGTTTTTTTTTCTTCATCACCAGGAAGCAGAAAGCCTCATGCAAACCTGTTTTGCAACCACATTTTTCACTTTTGTTTCTTGGCCGTATTCCACTATATTAGAAAGAGACTGGCAGCAGCTGAACAGTGCTGAAGGGATCCTCAAGGAAAAGGAGATTAGCATTGGGGAATGCATGGGGTGGAAAACCAAGTAAGTGAGGGCCAAAGAGCATAAGGCCTTTCTGATCAGGCTGCCTGACTGCAACCAGGTTGCCAAGAGTTTTTTAGCACTAGAAATGAAAAATGCTTGCTTGCTTCCAACAAATAATAAAAATTCTGTCAACTCTATTTAAAAAAGAGAAAAAGAAAAAGACTGGGGATTGTGTGGCTTGTTAAATGTGCATCCTGGGATGGATCACTCAGTAATCTCACTGACTTCAGTGTCTGCTTGGTAGGTGGTGAGTTTTCTCTATATCAAGAAAAAGTAAGTGATATGTAGAGATGAAGCAGTAAAAATACTCTATATTTCTTCCAGAGCAGCTTTGTTTTGGTGCACTGCTAAGGAATAATCAGATATGGGAACAGGGACCACATCTTCCTTTTTAAATGAGTAATGCAACGAGAGGACTGGGGAAGAAGGGGTGCTTCCACCTTAACTCCACCAACTAACTTTATAAAACTGGAATTTGACAATGTAACCAGAGCATAGTGCTGAGTTCTTATGCCACATTAACGACTTAAAACTATCTGGTTTTATGTAAGCATCTTGACCTTTATTTCTAATTAAAATCCATGGAACAGTAATATTAATTACCTGTTTCAGCTCACTGATCGATTTATTAGTGTTCGTGAAGTGTTTTCAGCATTAAAGTGTTGTCATCAGATTTTAATCTAGCCCATTAAAATACAGCTCAATTTAGTTTTAGATCTTAAATATATCCTAGGGGAGTCCTGCCAACTGCTGTGGTTTTTAAAAGCATTTGGTTTTTTGCTTTTTGAAAATCCCTCAAAGATCTATCACATGAACAAAACAAGCTGAAAACACAAATGCTTTCTTTTATATTTTAGCTGCAGTATCTCAGGTATCCATAACAATAGTAAGGATTTTCCTTTGATTGCAGTGCTTTTTTGTAGCGGCAAAGAATGCAGAGAGTGCAGAACTAAGTATACTTGCCATCACACGGCATTTTCTTGCATCAGCCTAGCAGACAACCCCCTGACCCCAAAATGCCTGTAAAAAATTAATTTGTGAGAAAACTGTCGACAGTCAAGAGTAGTTTTTTCATGCCAGCAACAGTAACTGTAGTTCTTTTGTACTGCAGTGAAAAGTTGTTGGCTGTTTAATTCTGGGCAAAATGATGCCCCACCAAGGTATGTGTGTGTACTCTGAAGTGCAGAAAGGAGCAGACACAGGGGTTTACTGCTATAAAGCAAGGTGACATGTCTTGTTTTCTATCTTTTACATCTGTAAATCCCTAATGGAGGGCTATGTCAAAGGACAGTGGAGCTTATCATTCTAATTTACACTGTAAGTTGTGTGACATGTATCACTAAATCACAAGCTTTCAGGAATTTGGACCAGGTGGACATGGTACAAACAATGTGGTTGGGGTGTGTGCTGCTTGTCTGTTGGTTTAGAATACAATAAGACTCATATTTTAAGTTTTTTTCATAAGAAGAAAAGGGGTTTTTTTAACAGCCTAAAAGGAAAAATTCAAATGTTGTTACTTTAGTGTCAGGATCCAGACAGGTGGCAGTTTTGCTCACTGTTTGGACTGTTGGCTTTAATCTATACATGGTGGAAGGCCCTTCCTGGGCCAGCATTGCCCCAAATGCCTCCTGCCAGGACCGTGATCCCCATCCTAAACAGACTGTACCTCACACACGCAAGCAGTCGCCTTGTAAAAGCTCCAAGTTGTTGACCCTTGGTCAGTTATATTGTGGAGTCCGATGAGCAATAAGTCAAAATCTGCTTAACATCATAGTTTGTTATGGTCTGTGCAGACTGGTTAGCACAAGTCTTTGCTTCCACTTCCAACAGGATGCATGTACTTTGAGAAATGCTCTGATGTGTCTTTTGGCAGTTATATGACTGAAAGAAGTCCTGTACAGGTAGTCTGATGTATTTAGGCTTGTTTGAAATTAAAATATTGATGTTGCATGGTTTTCTTAGGGGTGTCTTGTTCACAGGACAAAACCAGCTGTCAGAGCTCATCTGCACTGGGAAGTCTCACTGGTTCCTCTGGTATAATTATGCTTGGGCAGTTATATAGGTGACTTGGAGTAGACATAGAGTAAGGGAATGAAGGCGCTTTTTTTCTCTGTTTGGCTTCCATGACTTCTAAGTGATTGTAATTAAACCTGAACAAGATGTTTTTAGGCCCCTGTGGGACATTACACCGGTCTAAATTGGTCCTTATTCCTGATCTTTGAGATCATCTGTATCTGTTTTATTCTCAGTATTATACTGCAAGAGAACCAGTCTGATTACTGAGTACTGTGCTGTACCAGCAGAACATCTGGGAAGGCGAGGAAAACCAGTTTTTAGCAGGAATTCCAGTTCTCCCATCTGCAAAAAGAAATGCTCCCCAATGCTCCTATTTTACAAGGATTTGTACTTGCAACTTGATGTCTTCTATTTCTTCTCTTTCTACCTTTTTTTTCCATAGAAATTGTGGATGGCAATGTTAAAATGACCCTTGGAATGATCTGGACCATCATCCTTCGTTTTGCCATTCAGGATATCTCAGTCGAAGGTAAATTTTAGTTCTTTCCAGCCACTGTTCAATAATGAACAACTAAATGGCTTTGCTACTTCAAAGGCCCAAAATGTGCTCTTAGGCGAGTCACTGAAAGATCCTAGGAGGTTACTCTTCCCATGCTGCGTTGTCATCTCAGTGACATTTAGGGCCAGGTTCAGGTATACTGAGAAGAGTTTTTCACATCCTTCTCTTACAAGAGATTGCAAGGGCAGCTCAAAAGGATGACTAAGCCTGAAAAGCAACTTTCATATTGGAATCTGTTGGATTTCTTGCAGGCTGATTCAGGCAGAAGCACTGAAAATGGACCTATCTCATACAAGTCCTACAAGACTCTCTGATCTCAGAAAGTTATCTCCGTATTACTGAAACTCATTAAGAAAGTAATAGTAACAAAGCTATCCCAGCAGACTCTTCCAAACAAGAAATTTTCTGACAAGTGAAATTAAATAAAGCACAATTCAGTGCAGTTTCTACCAAAGAGAAGTTGTGATTATTTTCTAGCATATGCTCCAGAGGCTCCTGTTTCCTAAGAAAATGAGTTCATTGCTGTGTTTTTTTTCTTTCACCAGAAACATCTGCTAAAGAAGGACTTTTGTTGTGGTGTCAGAGGAAGACAGCCCCGTACAAAAATGTAAACATCCAGAACTTCCATATCAGGTGAGTCACAGACAAGAACTTAGCTTTACAATCTCTACTATTTTCCTATATCTCTCAGTATATTCAACAACGTTTTCTTGACAGACCTGCCAAGGCAATGCATATGTGCATTACATAGTAACAGTGTAGTCCAGAGAGATGCCTATGAAATTAAAGGCAGAGGTTCTAAGAGCATCCAAGTACCTACATCCCAATTCCTCATTCTGCTTACAATTGCTGCTTTCACAAAGTTCTTCAAAGCATTAAGTCCTCTGAGAGGAGTGTATGTGCTGTGGGCTAAGCAAGAGAGCATTTGCACTGTGAAAACTCAAAACACTTTAGGAACCATGAAAAAAGGACTGCACCCAGAACTTTTGTAGTATGGGAGAGTTGGGAACGCATAAGAGGTTTTCTTGCTCTACTGTTTAATATTTCCAAACTGGCAGATGTTCCAGTGAAGATTCTGCATAATAGTGCTTTTCCAGCACATCTTGGCGAGTTGAATATAAATATAAATATATATGAAATGGGTAAATGTAAAGCACTTTTAAGAGCTTAACTGCCATCCATGCTAGCTAGTACTATAGTGGAGCTAGCTGTGGACATCTGCCCTTTCCCTAAGGAATGCACTTATTCCTCCTTTAGGGCTTGTATCTACACCGTTTTTCAACCCTGAGCTGTATACCTGTCCTCACATGCTCCACAAGATATGCACAGAGATTTCAGCGCAGAGAACTGCCAAAAAGGAGGTGGCAATGCAATGGGCAAGTCCTAATCGCAGTGGATTTTTGTAGGGATTGAAAAGAATCTTTATTGCAGTCTCATGCACATACAAGACAATCTCTCCTTCCCAGCACTTACAGAAGCACTGTTAGTTAGAAACTAAACCAGAATTAGTTGTCTCAATGCCTTCCCTCATGCTCATCACTGTGTGTCTCCCTGGCTGAGCAGTGTTCATTGTTCTCTCTTCTCTCTCTCTTGTAGTTGGAAGGATGGCCTTGGTTTCTGTGCTTTAATTCATAGACACCGTCCAGAGCTCATTGACTACGGGAAGCTACGAAAGGTACAACTCAATTTGTTTGTCAGACCAGATGTTTGGCTCCTTGGAAGTAAAGAGGGAGAAGAATTAGCTTGATAAACATAATGGGAGAATTTCAACGCAAGCTGGCAGTTGCAGGACTGGGTGGGGGGGGAGGAAGGAGAGATGAATCAGTACATTCAGGTTTCTTAGTGAAGCGTGAACTTAATGAGCTTCCTGCTTGACTTCCCCTGCTTTCAGACTGCCTTGCATGAGACACACGTGCCCCAGTCCCAGCAAAAGCTGGGAAACTCAGTAAGTGTGAGACTAGTTCTGTGCTAATGTCACAGACTAGTGAGTGAAATCAGACTTAAAATTTCTGTGGACAGTTGGATAGAAACTAGTTACCTGGTGTTCAAGTGCAATAGCTCACTGAAGGGTTTATGTCCCCTGACTGGACACTTATCTATGTGCTATGCTTCCAGCTTGGCACTGAGTCATCTGCATTGCTAGGCTTCTCCTAGGATGTAGGTACCGGGTGCCAGAAATCCGTTTGTCACAATACTCAATTTTACTTCGAAGCTGCCACTGGTAGCATGATACCAAGCTGCTCTTAAGTTTGCTTCCAGTGTATTTTGGAGACAGGATTGTTAAGTGGATGATGAGAATAACCATTCAGTGGTTTGTGCTTCTAGCAGTGTCTTGACACAGCGACGCAATGGAAGATCAAACTGGATTCTTATCCTGAAGTATGCTGAGATCCAGTTTCACTGTATCTGTGTGCACGTGGAATGAAATGTCACCAAGAGCATAATTCATGTGTCGTTACTGGGGCTAACACAAAAAGTTTGTCCATCAGATCTCAGGGGCTGGGTGTTTTATGGGCATATGTGCTTGGTGTTAGCGAGAGAGATAAACATAGAAGCCCATCACCAGTAGACCTGGGCTCTTTGATCACTGTGCAAATAGACAAAATGTAAATGACCTAATCAAATTAGCTGCATCCTTGAGGCAATGAATTGTACAATGCCTCATCTGCTTTTCAATAACCTTTTAGATCTTTCCTGTCTTGCAGAGCAGTCAGTTATATTATCTAATCAGTTTTAGTGTCTGGAGTCAGCATATGGTGAATAAATTGGGGGGGGGGGGGATGGGGGGTGGACTGTACCTGTTTACATAAACAACAGCAATAAGAAAAAGAATTATTAGAGTGACATTTTCAGTGTCTGATCTTGGGAAAATAAAGCAGCTAGGCAAGGTATGTCTGACAAACCTAGCCAGATAAATGCTACAGTGCTCTCTGTTATGAACAAAGCCCTAAGCCAAAACCAAGCAAAAACAGAGTAAAGAAAAGTGAGTTATTTGGTGATATTGCTTTCAGGCTTTTTAAGGTGAAAGGTAGAGAGATTGTTCTAACCAAATTCAATGTATATGGGAAGGGATTTTTCCTACTTGAAGTAAGGTTAAAAGAAAACCAGAACCTTTTGATCTCTGCTTGCTTTTGATCCCTTCCTTCATCAGGTTCCCTCTGCCCTCCTGCAGTCTTCTCACTCTTTCTGTATCATTTTTATTGTTGTTCTGCCTCAATTACTCCAAAGGCATGAGATTAAATGTATGTTAGAGAACTCTACAACAGCTGCAATCTTGAGCAAATAGCTGCAAAGAACTTAGCTCAAAGCTTAGCCTTTAGTTCTGGCAATTGGTGTGTGCTGAAGGGAAGTTGCCTTTTTTATGCTAGATCTTTGAAACATGTTTGTGGAATGTGTAAACACGGAAGAGGCTGCTGAGAAGCAGCCATTACAGTGGGTGGGAGATTATAGAGATCCACCTCAAGTTCTTTTCCAACTCTAGGGAGCAATTACTGGCATCTCGGTTGTGCCTTTGGAAATGCTGTGTGTGTTTCTGTGTACACACACACACAAAAGTACAAGATAGGTGAAATCAGTCAAACCTGCTCACAGTTCTGCATTGTACCTCCTGTCTGGGAAGTGTTATTTTGCAGTTTTAGTGTTTTCTGCTCTCTCACAGAGGCTGCATCTATGGTACCAACCCTCTATTGGAAGTATATGCCTGTAAAAGGTAGCCAGTGGAAAAGCTGCATGTCTTCTTCCCAAAATTTAGCAACTTATTCTGTCAGCACTGTTTTGTATTGAGTTTGTTCCTTGCTATTTTCCCTAGTCTAGCTATATTAGCAGAACAAGCACAATTCTTTTCTGCATATGTGCACTGCCTTCGTAAAGTTACTTGTATAGTCTAGGCCTCAAAATAAAAGATGCAAGTCCACCCAGCGTGGTGACAGTCATTCTCTGACACCACAGCTTATTTGGTTAGATAGTTTCTATTCCGTGCAGGTCTGCTGTTGTTCGGCTCACTGTAGATAAGATCTCAGGATTCAGCTCGTAGTTTGCCAAATGAGGAGTATGCAGAAGATGGGATTTCCCTTCCTCCTTTTGCCCCTGACTGTAGCTCAACCATGAGCCGTATCTTAAGATATTTTATCAAGTACAATGATTGACTGATGGCTCTGACACCTCCTCATATACCACAGTCTGCTTAGAACAGTCTACTGCTGTGTTGTATGCATTTATTACAAATCTTCCTGAAAACATGAGTTTTGGATTTCTTTCCTAGTGTCTTCAACTCTAGCAGATATAGTAAGTGCTTGCTCTCTCTCGATTTTCCTCCTCCTCCGTCTCCTTTCCTGATTGCTAGTTAATAGAAAATGTTTTTTATGTCACATTGCAATAATTGCCATGGCAACCTTATGTGCTGCAAGGACTTTGAAATAACTGGAGGAAGAGAGAAGAGTCCCTGTGTGAGTTAGGGTTGTGGTGGAAGATGAAGATCCGTGATAGTCTTTAGTCAGCAAAAGCACAGAATGTGCCAGGTCAGCATCTGTTTAGGGCAGGTTTGCTGTCTGCCACCATTGAAACAAACTAACTCCTCCATGGTAAAAATGCACATTTCCTCGTGGCTAGCCTAGCTAGAGCCTGGCAAGTTACTGTTCCTCTTCATGTTTCTGCCGTTTCTGTGTTCATGTAAATGGAATGGCAACTGAGGCACCTCTGCAGAACCTTATCTGGGTCAGTGCTCTTTTGGGTGTGTGTTTCAGCTGTGGAAGGATTTGGGACAGATGACTTGGCCTTTGGGTCCCTAAAGTGTACCTGCAGCTGTGGTGCTGCAGTGCAAGGCTTGGAGCTGACTGGCCACTCATTATTATGTTATCCTTTTTCATGGCTGTCAACAGAAACAGGTGATTTGAAATAATGATTAGCTGGTGTTCAGTGGGAACTGATAGTGGTGGAGTCTGGAGGAATTTCATAGGGCTTAAGACCCTGTTGTAGTCTTGGACAAGCCCTGGGGAAACCCTGTCACTTGCATGAAAAAACATCACTTTTATGATGAGCAGCTCTCCTGTCCTTGAGGGCTGAAGCTTTTCCTATAGGGAACAGGATCTTGCTTGGGTTTAGCTCTCTGCTCGTCTCAGAGCGAGTCCTGGACTTAGGTAGCTTGCTTTAAGTGTTACAATCTTTAGTTTCGTTCCCCAAGAGACATTGTGATCACACATCTTTCTTGCATATGAAGTAGAAATATGCTGGCTTTATCTAGGTGAGTCTCCACTTTCCGACACGTTAAGACTTCCAGCCCTTCCTTTGGGACTGCCCAAGCCCAGTAAGTTTTCCCATCAGGAAACCTCTCCCAACTTCCAGCTTAAAATTTCTTTTTAGCCTTTAGCAACATTGCCTGGTGTTGTTACTTGCAAACTGATAGGAAAGCTATCTGCAGTGAGTTTGCTCCTCCCTTTCCTCCAGGAGAGGCTGAGGGATCTCCAGGCATCTCATTCGGATTGGTCTGTGCTAAGGAAGGATTTGTGTTAATACTTGGTTTATAAGGGTGTTAAGAACCCCATAGTTGCCATGGTCAGCATCTGTTGAAATTTGGTACACAGTGGTGACATTTCGACAGAAGTAGAAAATGGCACATGGGCTAGGGGGAAGACTGGCAAGGGAGCTGCCACTTGGTATTTCTGGATGCTCCTGCACTTGAATGAAAGAAATGCTGTTACTTTTTCTTCCTAAATGGAGGCCCTGTCTACACAGAGTGAACAAGCTATGTTATGTACCAGCTAGTCTCACCTCCTCAAATAAGGCTTTTGGTTACACTTTAGCTTCATAGAGGTTTCTCCACGGCAGGCACACACAAGAAAAATAGGTTGAAGTTGAAATGGTACCAGCCTCTAATTCCATGGCATAGAGTGGTTCTTTGTGGCTGGTGGATAGTAAAAATCCACTGCTTGCCCCACTGCTAAGCTCCGAAGAGGTAGATGTAGATATGTCTGATGTAGTCACCATTGAAGTGTATTATATAGCAATAAAGTACTGTTTGACACTGTTATCGTGTGTGATAGCTGTTGGCTTCATCACAGCATGCCTGTGTGACGCTGATTTGTTCCAGTGGACTAAATACAGATCACTGGTCACGTCTGCTTTCATGGCCTCTGTGTGTGATTTACTGTTGTAGGTGAAACAGTGCTCTCTACTGAAGATATTCACCTGAAGGAATATGATGCTGATATGGGATGCCAGCTTAATAAATGCGTTGATTCCTAGGAAAATGCTGTAGGAAACTGCTTTTCAGAACAGCTCAGTTTCCTAGGCCATGAAGGTTGTCATCTGAGGACTACATAATGGCTAGTGCCATAAAGGAAGCTTTATACATGCCCATATCCTGTCTGCCCAAGCCTGCCTAGCTTCATCATTCCTAGTGGGTGGATTCAAAGGAAACTGCCTGTTGATTAGAGTTCAGGCACAGCTTAATCTTCCAACTCAATGCAATAAGCAAAGGCACATGATCTCAAATAGAAAATAAACAGAACATGTATGCCACTCTAGAAGAAGACAAAATAATTATAACTTCTTATTTCCTAATTTTTTATGTGGTCTCAGTGTGAATGGCACAAATGACAATATGGAGAGTACCACCCCATCTTTCCTCTCTGACAAAAGACACCAAACAAGGTGTCTAAACATTAGCAGTTTACACACAACTTTTCATCCAGCAGAAGCCACATGTTTCAATGGTAGAAGCTGATAGTTCAAATGTCATTTGTCACCCATGAAGTGGATTGATCCTTCTGAGTAATTATAATAGTTATTCAGGAATATAGGAACAGGCTTGTATGAGATCTCATACAGGTTGGCAGGTGTCTTGTTGCTGATTACGTTTGAATGCTGGAAACAATTTGCAGTGGTCTTTCATTTCCAGGGACATCGGTGTTTCATGTTCTCTTGTGTCACTCTTTAAAATCTACGTACCTTTGTGATATTACTAATGATCATAAGTCACATTTAAACACATTTGTGTTTAGGATTTGATTACTGTGTATTGATGTCTGTATCTGAAGCGCATCCTGCCATAGTGGAAGGTTTATATAGAGAGGAATAGAAATGTACTAAGAAAATTACAAGTCCTGTGCAGGAGGAAAAGCAATACCCAAGGCAAAATGGGTACTTTTTATGTGTATTTATTTTGTAGAGGTTTGTTAAAACATTTCTTCCCACTCAACTGGTGTTCAACAAACTGTACGCTAGCTAAGGACAGCACCCGTTGCAGATGTTGTGTTACTATTTTAGTATTGGTTAGATGTTTTAACAGATATACTACTCTGCAGTTCTTTAAAATGGGAGTTTCAAGCCTACTATAAGCATGAGATGTAAATGTGAGATATGGTCTCATTATTTACTGTCAGTATGATGTGAAGCTAATTTTACTTCAAACTACGTTTGAGACAAAATGTATTATTCCTTCTTGTTCCAAGTACATAGACTATATGTTAATTATCCTATCATGAATCTCCAGGCTCTGCTTTCAAAAGAAAACTAATTATTTCATCCTGCTACATGAGGCTTCACACATAATTTTGTCTGGACAGCACTGTTACCTCAACCAAACCAAGCATAATAGCTCTTTTTGAGAGAAACACTGTGTACCTTGTTACAAGTTGATGCTGATGCTCTGCCTCTGTTTCTTTCCCAGGATGATCCTCTCACTAATCTAAACACAGCTTTTGATGTGGCTGAGAAATATCTGGATATTCCCAAGATGCTGGATGCGGAAGGTAAAGTAGAACCCAATGGCTTTTAACTTGCTTCTTCTCAAGAAATTTTCCACTTCTTCTAGGTGGACTTCTTTTGTACAAGAATTCAGTAACCTCTGAATGCTCCCTCCATGACCACGTAGTAAATGTACAGGGAAAAAGCTGCAATGGAATAATGAGTCACATGTTCTGCTTCCCTCTTCCTCCTGTGCCCCTCAGTCTTTTGAGTCTGGCATGGAGATCTTAACCTGAGGTTGACGTGCTAGGCAGAGATGAGTAACACCTGGCTATATCATGTGCTGACTGAAGTGTTCCCTTTCAAGAATCAGGCCAAATAAGGAGTTAATGTATGGTGTAGGACTGTGTTCCTTTTGCTCCAGATTATTTTTTTCTGGGCTCTTTCTGACATTGCTGGTGCTCTTCCTTTTGAGGGCATATTATGATGATTATTATTATTATTATTATTACTACTACTACTACTATTATTATTACTATTACTATTATTACTATTACTGTTATTATTATTAACTGCTTCTTCGGAAGTGTTTGGCATGAAAATCCTTCACTGACTAGGTCTGGAGATCAAGGCAAGATCAAGTTCCATGTTGTTCAGAGATGCTTTTCCTACTGATTATGACTGCTTCCCTGGGCCACTGGAACAGCAAGGTTTACTTTTCAGAGCCTTGTCAGGACCAGCTTGGCAGTAGATTTTGAAGATTGTAACTCTGGAGTACAAACAATGGACTGAAATAGTTCACTGGTTGTTGGCTTTTTGCCTAAAGCCCTCTTGGATTGGACAGGAGAAGCAGTTAAAGACTTTTGTTAAATAAAGGAGTGAGAGGAGCAAAGAGGAAAGGTGGGAATAGCACAGCCAAACCTAGTGAACCTAGATATCAATAACTAGGATGTTCATATTTCTGGGTAGTACTTCCCATCCCTAGAGATGAGTCTTGCTTTCCCTGCATTCGTCATACTGAGGTAAAAAAAAATCATGAGGTTTCCAGAGTAGATTCAAATGTTTTCTTGCTATTCTGTAGGAGATAAAGCCACCTCCAAAATAAATGGATCTCAGATCTCAGCAAAACTAGCAGCGATGAAGAAGGACCCTGGCAGGAGCTCTCATTGCTCTTTACTGATCACTCTCCTCCCTCATGGAGTCCAGCTAATGTGCATACCTCCACACCATTAATTCTGATCTCTGGAGGTGTTGAGTTTCCTCTGAAACTAATGAAAGGGCCATTTGAAATTCAAGTCGTCATGGTGTTGAAATGGATGTTGGGGGCATGGGAATGAAGGGAGAAAGGATCTTTCCCAAAGAACAGAACTGCATGGAAGAATTGCAGTTTAATACGTCTGTAAAGGTCATGTCAACCTGCTGCCAGTTTGAATTGATTCAATCCACCATTCACAGTAATGTTCTTGGGACAGGGAAGTGCTGTGGCACAAGACACACTGACATAAGGCTGCATTAGCCTGGTCAGATGCTGGAAGAAATTCTGTCATGAGGGAAGGGAACCAGAAGAGTGATCCTGGATTCTAGGGAATGCTGGGAAGCCCTGTGGAGTCGCTATGACAAGCATATACCCCAGCAGGCCTCCTGGACAGTTGTGGTTCTACTTCTCCTTTGCTTTCCTTCCATTAGCTGATTATGCTCTTAACGTGAGGTTTTTTTTGACAGACATTGTTGGAACTGCCCGTCCTGATGAGAAAGCCATCATGACCTATGTTTCTAGCTTCTACCACGCCTTCTCAGGAGCCCAGAAGGTATCGCAGGATCCCAAGCTCCCTCCACAGAGCACACCTGGTGCCGTTGCTAATGTCCAAACCTTTTTTTCTTTCTCTCTCCTCTCTAGCTACGGGCATCTTTATTATTATGTTCTTGGTAGAGTTGGCTGTTGGTTCAAAGTGGTGCCCCAGATATAATACGTGGGGCAGGGGAGCCAAGGGTCCCATTTTCCTATAGTCAGCAGTACTTCCAGTGGCACTTAGGCATGCCACACTTTAGCATGCACACAAATTTAAAGGAGTGGGGAGCTATACCTTCTCCATTTGCCTTATGAACTGCTGTCCTGGTGGCTGAGAACCTGCACCTCCTGTTTCTGGTAAATCTGAGCTAGGATGCTTGGTCTCACAAAGGTGGAGACCACCACATAGATGCTTTGCCCAGGAAAGCATGCAGGCTGCCCCCACAGGAAACAATACAGATACTTATTCTTTTTTTTTTATTATTTTCCAAAGATGGAGAAACAGAGCTGACTTAGTGGTTTTATGAAGGGTTTAACAAATACCCAAAGCTTTATCTTGTGCCTTACATATGCTGAAGGTTCCCACATGCTTGCTTCAAGGTCTGAACCTGCTGTTTTCTGAAGTTGTGCCATAAATTCAGTCCCAGTTCACCTGGGGCTGACAAAGCATGTCTAATGAGTACATCCATGGTGATTTTGCAAACAGAGAATTGCTTATCATGATGGAGATGCCTGTTTTTTTGTATTTGTTTCTTTTTTTCCTCTTTTCTCACCCACCGTGTTGGAAATTGGGCAGTTAAGTCCTTGCTACTTCTTTCTTAGCCCTTTTCCTGTTGGTAATGGAATTACTTAAGGAAAACAGTTTGTGGGTGAAACCTTGTACACATCTCTTGCCAAAACCAAGCAGCTGCCTGTACTTGAGCGCCTTAGGAACAGGCAGTGCACGTCAGCAGAGCAGATACTGTGTAGGAAGTGCACTGTGTAGGAAGGCTCTGATCTCCAGCTCCTCGGCATACAGAAGGGCCTTGAGCGCGGGCGTTCAGACCTCCAAACAACCTGTTTGCATCCTTGGGCCAGACCGCAGCTGTGAACGTGCAGAGCCCAGATCCTCATCTCAGGATCCCCCTGGATTGGGGGGGAGGGAGGGGTGCCGCTTTGAGCCACAAGCCAACACTGCTAGCCATCTTCTGATCCGAATTCCCAGCTCTCCGCATGGAAATCTGTTTGGCCTGTCCTGCAATGCATGATGGGAAGTTTTCTCCCCCTCTCTCACGCCACCCATGATTGTTTTGTTTTATCCTATGTGCTGCTTCTTACTTTATCCTTTCAACCTCTTTTCCTTCTCTGCACAGATATTATAGGCACGCTAAGGCCGGATGAGAAGGCCATAATGACCTATGTCTCATGTTACTACCACGCCTTCTCAGGGGCGCAGAAGGTGAGACTTTACTGCTAACAACCCCTCCCCTCACCCTGCCCTGCCCACCGCTCCTCTCCACTGAGGAATGCGCCAGACCCCCTGTCCGCCCCAGGGCATTTGCAGGGAAGCCCAATGCATCCAGTTATGCACTTGGATGTGCCATCTGTAGTCTTGTTAGAGAAGTGATGTAAATGTCCTTTCAAACAGACTTGAGCTGCTCCTTCCCTCCAGTTTCACACCCCAGCAGAGGAGAAGGCATTTAGTAAAGCTGGCATTGAAAAATGATGTCTGACAGAGACAGTACCCTTTCAGTAACTAGTGGGCATGGTCTTGGCCAAGCAATGAGCATCCAAAAGTATCACAATCAAATCCACCTACTACAGGAAATGACAGCCTGTTCTTGGGCTGCCGTCCTGCCTCCCGCACCCAGCCTCCACTGGGTCACTGGTCTTTTCCTAGGCTGAATCATCTGTGAGCTGGTTATGCAGCACTTTTGTGCTCCAGCCACAAAGTTAATTTCTACCAGGTCTTGAGCTTTCCCAAACTCGCATGCTTTTCCATTCCTTGTCTCTCCCTAGTCATTCTCCTCTGTTTCCCAAACCACTTATATGTTGTATTTCTCTTTCCTCTGCCTTGCCCATTTCTATAGCTTCAGATGTTCCTTCCTTCTTCTGCCTCCTCTTTACTCCAGAGTCTCTTTGCCTGACATCAAGACACTGGAAACCAAATAGTCACAGATCTCCTTCGGGCAAACTTCCTCCAAAATGGCAATTTCCCTGCAATCCTTTGGATGGGAGAAAAAGGTCCATCCTGTCCTCCCATATCATAGCCTGCCTAGGCTACAGCCTTTCCACAAGATTACTGCTAATTTCAGATTGTAGGCTTTGGAACAACAAAATCCAAAGCCCAAGACTACATTCTTCATGTTATGAACATAATTAAAATCTCACTGTTTCCCACAGCCACAACTTCTTTCTCTCATTAGGCCCTTTCTATTTGAGAGGCAGTCCTTGTGTTGCCCAGCTTGAGGGCTGACCTGACTCCAAGAAGATTCCATTTCTATCTCTTTTGTACAAAGCAGTGCTGATGGTCCCGATGTTGATGCAGATGCCATGCTGCTGCTGGCTTTCAGAGGGCAAATGCAGGTAGTAGGTTCCAGGGAGCAGCTCTTTAGTTCAAGCTTTTTGTTCTCTGCCCAGTTTCATATAAATTATGTGATGCTGTCTTGTTTCCAAGGAACTGGTAATATGACCCAGTGCAGTGCAGTAGACTTGCCTGTTTGGCATAATTTGTGTAGTCATGACTTTTCTGCCAGGATCCTGCTTTGTGATCCTGTGGTTTTTTTGCTCAAAACACTTAAGTCCAGTCTGCAAGCTCCAGCCAGCTGATACTTGCCCAGGAAGACTGTAGTCTCAGAACTTATGCCAGCCTGATGATGAGACCTGCTATTTGCCGCATGCCCCTGAGGGACAGCTCCATGCTGTCTGCTTAACCTGAGAACTCCAGATTGAGGAAACAGCAAACCACAATATGAGGAGGGTTGTAGCCTGCTGCAGGACCAGCCGTACCCCTCACCGATTCCTTCCTCTTCTCTCTGCACCCATTCCATGATTTGGAAACCTGTTCAGCAGCAATTTCATCAGCAATTTAGGTGGATGCTAGGTCTTCCTGGATAACTGAAAACAACCCCTTACTTGCCTGAGGACCTGAACCAAGTAGCTGGAGCAAGAACTAGAGATGAAACTTCTTAGTTATTGAAGTTTCAACCCCATATAGTCAAACTACTTACAGGGAAGATCTAATAGTTTATTATTTTTTTAGCAGTCCTGATGGACCAGCAACTCAACTGTGCTGTGGCAGGAGCAGCACAGCTCCTTTTTGGAGCTACCCTAGCCATACTTAGCAGCTGCTAAGCGACAGAAATTCAAACCCCCAGGCAAATAAGAAGTGATTACTGAGTACAAGCCCCAGCCCAGATATTACTGTTGCTGCCCTCATGCACAATTAGGTGACTTACTGTGATATCACTCCATTTATCATCCAGATTTTTCATTACTGTCACCAGTCCTGAAGGGGAAGTCCCATGAGCTGCTTTCTGCTTCTTTCACTCTGTTATACTGAGCCTTTGAAGGTACAGGGTCCTCAGCCTGACGTGTGTGTAGATGGCTGCTTTTTCTCTGTGCCATTTTTTTATATATATATTTGTAGGTATACTTGCTTTGGTTGGTTTGCTTGTTTTCTAACTGCTTCTGACTTTCACACTAAATGCATGCAACTACTGGTTGGCTTAATATTTTGTAAACTTGATTTCTGGGGTGAAAATTTCTAACTAACGTTTTACCATTTTATTAAGAGATTGTGTTTGGTGTACAGTATTCTGGAGTGGTCCTCTGAGGCCAGAGGACAGCAGCAGGCAGGCATCTTCCCCTGAGGCCAGAGAACAGCGACAGGCAGGCATCCCTACATAGTGCACTGTGGGAATGTCTTCCTTTATGATCTGCTTCAGCAGAAAGATTTGGATCCATGAACTAGAGACATGGCAAACTCCACTCTTATCCTAAGCAGTTCAAGTTATGGTTGAGAACTACAGAAAAGACAAAAGTCAGATATATTACTGCTGTTTTGGCTATTCAGTTTTCCATTTTGATTCCATCAGACAGCACATGCATATGCACAGTAGAGTGGTTTCAAGCGGAATGTCCTGGGCTTGCCCTCCTCAAAGTCTCTGAGTGCAAGTAGTATAATGTATCAACACAATGCTGCACTGAAGCTGATCAGCTCACACAAGTTCTCTGAGAATACAGCTATGCAGCTTCCAGACCCCAGGATGCTGCATCTTCTCAGTGCTCCTTCCATGCCTTGTGGGAATCCTGTCCTTTTTGGAGCCAGTATGAGCATCCTAAATGCATTGTTGCCTTTAACAGTACAGGGAAGCCAAAATGGCTTTTTCAACTCCACTAATGAAGCTGTAGGGGGAGCTGCCTTGGCCTCATGTAAACGTTTTGGTGTGTCACTCTTCTTTTACCTAAAAGTGTTTTACTTCAGTTTTGAGGTTGTCATCACCACAGATCAGCTCGTTAGCAGCAGTGTGGGATGCATTGGAGGAAGTTGCCTGAAAGCACTGGGATCCTTTTGTCCTACCTTGCTCAGAGCAAGTCGGTGTATTGTGTTGCTTGTGACATTAATGGCAGTAGTGGCCACAGAGCCTTTCCTGTGGCTGCAGCAACAGCACACTGTTGCATAGAGCAGTAATAAGAGAAGGCAAGAATCATAGGGAGGCAAGTACTGGTAGGGGAGAGAAAGCTTCTACATTTCTGTCATTAGGAAAATACAAATAATGTCATAACTGCTGGCATTTTTAAGGTCTTTGTGTTTGGACAGTTGTTCAACATGCATATACACACACGCATATTTAAACTTGGGCAGCTGGAGAAAATCTATCGTCAGATACATGTAAATATGCCTCAGCAAAATGGGTCCTCTGCACAGCTGGCTGCTGCTGCAGTGAGCCCATGCGGTGTAAAAACAAGGAAGTTAAGAGTTTGCAGTGAACACCTCTCCTGGAGTGATTGAGATAAATATTTTGTACTCCCAGTTCCCTGCAGTCACCAGGCATATCACAGTAGGGCTCTGGCAGTGTCTTTTTTGACATACTGTTTGGTCCCATGTCTATAGTTTTCTCTGGATATCAAAAAGCACTCCATTAGAGTATAAACTTTAGTAAAAACAGATCAAAGTACAAGCTTTCTTAAATGTAACCATTGTTTGCACTTTTTGCAATTTTTTTTTTTAAGTGAAATTGCTCTTTTTCCTGTACAGGTCTCTCTGATGTATTTTAAATTAGTTGATATCTGTGTATCTCTTAGCTGGTCCACTTTAGTGAAGGGGCATATGATTGATTCTTTTACATCTTCTTACAAATGAATAAGATTGCCATGTCCCCTGGGACCTTAGCAATCCATACATCACTGTACAACCCATGATTTTATTGCTATTCTTGCTGCTCCACATCAGCTGCAAAAATTAGAGGATTTTTCTCAAACGTCCGTGGAGATTGAATAAACAGATAATTAAAGGTCTTTTAAAAATAGAAAGAGGTTGAAATTTAACAGCTCTAAGCTCAGCAAAACTTCTTTGGCATCAGTCCCAAATGTAGTTTTAAGGCAGGACACAGTGTTCACAATTGGTCTGTTGCAGTGCTGACGTGTACCCTCTCCTCCTTATTTTCACTTAGCCTCTGTAAGGAGGATTGCTCCATAGGAGTCCTGTGGGTACCTCTAGCACCTTTCCCAGGCACCAGGGCAACAGCTGTACTGTGGTAAGAGGGTGCTGAGCAATCTCCTGACACCCATCACAAGGACACATCCTCTGAGGCTTTGTGGCATGGCACACACCATGATAATGGTAAAGGGAGCTGATATCCACAGATACAGGCTGTGCAAGGATCAGCCTGCCTGTATATTCCCCATAGCAAACACATGCATAGTGCTCCAGGGCAGACTGACTGCATCTGAGTTCAGAGCTGGGATTTTCCTGATCCTTACTTTCCAAATTTTTTTTTAATGTGTTCATATCTCTGAAGAGAACAAGGTTTTGGTCTCAAGTGAAAGAAAGAAAAAAAAAAGCAAAAACAAAAACAAACCTAAATAGGAACAATAGGCTCTTTTTTTGGTGAGACTTGTTTTGGAACAGTCAGCAGAAAGATTACCCAGGAAGGGGGGAAAAAATCCTCTTCTCAGCTGGATCATGAGACCTTGACTACATGGTAGGTGTCATGTGGCAAGATGCTGGAGGAGGTGGCCCTGTAATGTGTGCCAGAAATACAGGGGAAGCTGGAAGACAGCTCTGTTGGGCAGAATTTAAGGTTAAGAAGAGTATCTACCATTTTATCTTCCAAACAAAATTACGAATTTCCAGAAGTCCAGTGTACAGATAATTCTGTTTAGATAGATATTTCCTGGGATAAACATATGGACACTGTCTCATCAGCTTCACAGCACTCAGTTAGTGCAACCAAGTTGCAGCTTAGAATGCTGGTATGAAGAGTGGAGGTGTTGACAGAAAGCCCCTGTCTTTGTCAAGAGGCAGCCAGGGGCCCTCTGGTAGAAAGCAAACAACAGGGTGCTCTTGTAGGAGCAGCTTCAGAAAAGGCATAGAAGCACTGGTTGTCCCACAATGTTTAGGGTGGGATCAGTAGAGCTGAGAATCTCTGCAGGAATGTATTCACCTGAGAAGGGAAAAATAAATCGTTACAGAAGGTCAGATGGAAAACAAAGAAGTCAGGACAGACAGGTTGCTAGAGCCAAGGGTAGGAGACTTTACCTGCAGGTACGTAGCAGAAAACTAAGCTGTAAGTTTTGGTTTTTGCTTTTTTTCACATTTTTCCCTTCTTCTGTTTTTCTTCTCTTTGTCAGGCGGAGACAGCAGCAAATCGTATCTGCAAGGTGCTGGCAGTCAACCAAGAAAATGAACAGCTCATGGAAGACTACGAAAAACTGGCCAGTGATGTAGGTGGTGGTTTCTGAGTGGTGGTATGCAGAAAGAAATTGTATTTAATGCTGATAACTAATCTTGGGGAATGTTATTGGCCCATTGCTGTTTTCCCTGGGAAATTACTTTTTCCCCTTCCAGCTTGAGAATAATTAAAGACTGAATTTACCTTAAAGGCAAGAGCAATCTGCTTTAAAACAGAAAGCTTCCATAGAGCAGCTTTGAATTTCTCAGTTTATTAGAAGCAGACACAGAAATGCTAAAATTGAAGGAAAAATCAAGGTGGTTTAACCTTCATTCTTCAGGACCATACAACTTCATTACATGTTTCATACAACTTGTATGCTGATATAGTGTAGAAGTCAGGAATTGGATCAGAGAATGGAAGTTAGAGATAACTGAGGAAAGAAATATGCATTTACTGATAATTGGAAAGAATCTGTGTCAGATACAACCTGAAGGCTGCTTTGGTTAACTGAGAAGGCTGACAGACGGACAGCAGTGAAACTACAGAGAAGACCAAATGTAGACTGGAGTATGTTTGTGGTAGATAAGTAGGAAGGGGAAGATGGATGACAGAAGGGCAAAAATAGCCCATAAGCCTGGTTTCAGCCTCATCTGAAAAGCATAGGGCACTGCTCCACTCACACTATAGACCACCCGTTGCATTAGCATTTTGCCAGCTCCCCAAATAGATTCACTGAGGAGATCTGTTCAAACAGCAACACTGACTTTGAGGAAGCTAGAGTGTGAAGAGTGTAACCAAAGGCAAACACTTGATTTCTCCTGTCAGATCCTTCTCGAGATAATATAAGTTACAGGATCTTTTAGTTATGCAACAGTCCAGCAAAACTCTGAGGCTTTAGCATAATCTGAGGACATAGTTTTGGTCCTGATTGTGCAAAAGCTGTGCCTTAAGCACGTTGTATTGGCCCTGCTGCAACAAGCAGTACTACTTAGTTTGGAAGGGAATGTGCTGCTCATTAAAAAAAATGTACTTCCAAAAAAGCTGGCAAACTTTTCTTTACAAGCCCTGCTAGTGGCAGAATCTTTCTGACAGCAAACATAAAAGTAAATGGTCCCTAATGAAATGAGAGCAACATTAACACAATTTTCAGTTCAAGGCTTCTTGTCATTGCTCTTTCCAGCTGCTGGAGTGGATTCGTCGCACCATCCCCTGGCTGGAGAACCGGGCCCCAGAGAACACCATGCAAGCCATGCAGCAGAAGCTGGAGGACTTCAGGGACTACCGCCGCCTGCACAAGCCCCCCAAGGTCCAAGAGAAGTGCCAACTTGAGATCAATTTCAACACCTTGCAGACCAAGCTGCGGCTCAGCAACAGGCCAGCCTTCATGCCTTCAGAAGGGAAAATGGTCTCGGTGAGTGGGGGGAAATGCTCATACGTACACCAACCATGCCTAGAAAATGAGACTCCCTTTCTGCCCGTGGGTGTACAGAGCATGCCCACCTTTGGAGTGAGCTACTCTGTGGGAGGAACCCTACAAAATATGGGGCCATGATAAGAGAGGATCAAGTGGTCATTGCTTCCCTGTGTCTAAATCAGACTGAGGCTTTTCACAAGTTGCGTGTCTTTATGAGATGTCTGGGTGCTTCTCATTCTTTCTGATTCAGGAATGTTTGGGTTTTGTTACAAGTTTCACGTAGGGAAGCGTTTAGAGAGACATTTTTCTGCAGACAGTTACATCTTGACACTTCTAGTCCCGCTAATCTTAAGTCTGGCACTTGGTCTCCCTGACCTGTCTGCAGAACACTGTGAGATGAAAAGCCCACATTCACTCCCTCCGGTCAGTTGGAACCATATAGCTCACGGAAACTAATGCTGGTGAACATCTTCCTTCCAGCTTCTAACCTGCCTTTTTTTCTCATTCTCCTGTCTCTAGGATATAAACAATGCCTGGGGTGGCCTAGAGCAGGCTGAGAAGGGCTACGAGGAGTGGTTATTGAATGAGATCCGGAGGCTAGAGAGGCTGGATCACCTGGCAGAGAAGTTCCGGCAGAAGGCATCCATTCATGAGTCCTGGACAGATGGTAATGCCAACCTGCATGCTTCCTACTACCTGACACAGTGCTGTCTATTATGTAGGGAGGAAGAGATGGATTGTGCATGGGTCCTTCCATGAGAGTTTCCTCTCAAGAAGGCTAGGTTTATTTCTTATTTTATTAGAAAATAACATATGAAAACCAGCCTAATCTCTCTTCTGCATCATGCAGTCAACATTGGCATTCCCCAATGGTGGCAAAGTGAAAACTTTGGATAGAAGAGAGCACCTACAGGGCCAAGGCAAAGTTACTGTACCGTAAATGCTACAGTTGGCATTTACAGGACCACCACAGCCCAGTTTGCACATGCTGAGACAAGTCCAGTGTAAACTGTGACAGTGCTGGCTTGAGCTGCACTATGTGTGCTTCTCTGTTTTAAATGGCAAACTCACACTCCTTGGTGTGAAAGTGAGGATTGTGTGTCTCTAGGCCAGCAGGTGCAGGGACAAGCCTTGGACAGGGTGGCTGTAGTGGAGTAGATGCCTTTTTGAGGGTCCCCAAGGCTGCCTGGGTGGCAGGGAGCGGGCTTTCAGGAGTTTTGGTGCTGTCCTTCATTATTCTGTCCTTTGGCTCCCTCCCCAGGTAAGGAAGCAATGCTGCAGCAGAAAGATTATGAAACTGCAACCCTCTCGGAGATAAAGGCACTGCTGAAGAAACACGAGGCATTTGAGAGTGACCTGGCTGCACACCAGGATCGTGTGGAACAGATTGCTGCAATTGCACAAGAGCTGAAGTACGGCAACCCAGCGCATGTCCCGTCCTTGGGGCCAGGGAGGTTCAATTAGCCTTGCCCTCTGCCCTCTGGAGAGCCATAAATCCATCCCCATGCAAAAATGCTGGGAATTTCCTCTGTTTCCAAACAGTATCTAGGATGCTGCTCTCCAGTATCCGGTCACACCAGAAAAGCAGGCCAGAAAATGGATGAGTTGTGGGTGCTGTTGATGAGGTGGCAGAATTATATTCCCAGGCCAAGTTTCCATCCTCTGCCAGCTCATTATGCTGCTGTGAACCCTTTCCTAAAGAGTCTGACCTGCTACTGGCACCTGCTAGGTTTCAGAGTTGTAACACTGTCATGCTTTTCCAGGAGCAGAAGGAAAGAGGAGAGGATAGCAGGCTCTCAGTTTGCTCTCTTTCAATAAAAAAATCTTCCTTATTCTAGCAGAAAAAAAACTGCTTAAGCCCATAATGGCCTCACTCTTTGCCCCAGGAGTACTACACTGTGTGCACTTTGTTCAGCACTTGCTCCAGGGCATCCTTACAACAGCTCAGCTCTCTCGCTGCTTCCCTCCCGCTTGGAAACATTCACTCCTTTTCCTGGAGTAATACAGGTTACCAAGGGAAATGAGGGCTCATCAGTGTGGGAGTCTAATTGCTAGAGATAGCAGGCAGGTAAAAACCTGGTCTCTGCAGCACAGGTTGATTCTAAAATCCGGCATTTTTCTTGGCAAAAAACAGTCTGGACAACTTGGTTTTTACTCTGTTTCCTATTTTAAAAAGATTTATATATCACACTGGCCTTTCTAAAGTTAGTGTCTGGGCTGAGATCAGTGCTCTCGGGCTGAAAAGCTGTTTTTCTCTAAAAATTTAGGATTACTGGATCAAGACTTTTATCTCCTTTAACAATGCAGATTTACAGAATTGCTCCCTTGTCCACTGGAGGATTGACCCTGGAACAGGAGGAGGGTTCAAGGCAATCCTTTGTGTCAGTAAGATTAAAACTGAGACTGGCTAGTCAGCAAGCATTATCTGACCTGTCACTCCCAAAGGGCATGCTTCATGTTAGCCAAAGCAGCTGCAGTTCTAAGAGCAACAGGGAAGACTGAGGCCTAAGCATGAGAGAGGTTACAAGATACTTCTTCTGAAGTGTGAGAACAGCAGTAACCATTCTCACAAAAGGTGTCTTCCATTTCAGCAAAGAGGCCATGCCCTGAAAAACCATGGCAAAGCTCTTTTCTCCTTCAGAGGTACACTGTCAGATTGATGCAGAGTGTCTGGAGGAAGCCACTGCAGCTGCCAGTGCCAGGCATGTTTGGGGGCATGGCATATTCCCCTCTCCAGCAGTAGTGATCTAGCATGGGTGTGTTACAAGTCAGACTTGCAGAAGGAGTTCTTTCATCTGCAATGCTGCTCTGCAGCAAAGTAGATCAAGCAACTGATCTGGATTAAAAACCTAGCAAAGAAGTTATTTTTAGCCCAAATCAGTTTCCTGACTAGTTTACTGGAGGACTCCACCAACAGTGGTGCCCACACACCTCAGGAGGGCAATACAATGACGTGAAGAAACAAGGCTGGGGAAGGCAAGAGTATAACCTGCATTACTGCTTAGAAAAATGCTCATCAGATGGCCCGGGGTCACTCAGTATCCCAGTGATTTATTCTTCTTTTTCTTTCAAGGCTGACACTTCCCAGCTCCCTCTGCCTGCAGATTTGTCCCTCTTTGACCATGTGCAGAACCATGAGCACAAAGCAGTGCAAGGCCACACGCTTCATCTTGCCCCTGTACTCTCCTTTCCCCAACCATACTTTTACCAGCCTGTCTTCCGTGAGTGCCAGCCTATAGATATGTCAGCAAAGCACTCCCTGTCAGGCATATAGAAGAGATCTACACTTTTATTTAGAGATTGTCCTAAATAAATGTATTGGGTTCTGTAATTAATAAATCCTTGCCACCTGTGCTATGCAAATCTTAAAACAATCTTAGAAGTTTCTTAGCATTCCTAATAAAATCTTTGCTTTCCATTCTGATGTATAAGATGCAGGTGGTTAGCCTGCATAATGTTCTTAAGCAGAATGCAGGAGCAGATTGCTCTGCTCATAATCTGCTTATTCCCCATTAGAGCAAAAGTCTGTACTCCCTTCCCCCAGTGCCAGGTTATTCCCATCAGGTAGCCAGCCTTGGTATTTGTTGAGGCCTTGGGTGGTCCTGTTCTGTGCTGTATGAGGTACTATAACATACAGTGTCTCCAAAAATAAATACTGACGTCTTCCTGACTCGCTTTATTTGCAGAGACCATGAGCATTGTGTCTGAATCTGTCCTCAAGACTGATCAAGATTTTTAATAGGTTTCTCTTATTTCTCCACAAGGTCTTTATTTGACTTCTTGTCATTTTTTTCCCCCCACCTGTTATAGTGAGCTGGACTATTATGACTCTCCCAGTGTCAATGCCAGGTGCCAGAAGATCTGTGATCAGTGGGATAATCTGGGTGCCCTAACCCAGAAACGTAGAGAAGCCTTGGAGGTGAGACATATTACAAATTGGACCTTTGGGATTATGTGGGTAGGTCATTTGTGGGAAGCAAGCTGCTGTGGTTACAGGTAATTTCAGCTCACTTGTGAACTCCTAGAACATCCTGGACTGTAAACAAGGGCTACATTTCAGTATATTTAGGCTGTTTTTCTTCCAGCCCAATTATGGTGCCATTTGTTTGCTCAGGCTATTGATTTATTTCTACTTTTTTTGTGTGCTTTGTCGTCTCACTCTGCTTGAAAAGACTGCCTTTATTTTGTTTTATTTCAAAGAATCTCAGATTTATTTTATTTCTCTCAGAGAAAAAAAATCTGTCCTGTGTGTAATCTCTAATAGAGAGAGATTTTTACTGTAGTGCTATCCTGGGAATACTAAAAAGGTGTGAAAAGAAGGATATACAACTCATATATGATTTGGATGAAGGATATACAATAGCAAATATGTGATTATTCTTCTCTAACCTCTTTCCTGATTTTCTTTCTTTTTTTTTTTTTGTTTTTTTTTGTGCGTGCCCAGAGGACAGAGAAGTTACTGGAAACAATTGACCAGTTGTACCTGGAATATGCCAAACGAGCTGCCCCTTTCAATAACTGGATGGAAGGGGCCATGGAGGACCTGCAGGACACATTCATTGTTCACACCATTGAGGAGATCCAGGTACAGAGCAGTCATTCGCACCAGTTGGGCTGGGACAGAAAGAAGTTGGAGAAACTGGGCATCTCCTGAATTCAGAGTGGTGATGAATTTATAGGTGATGCTTTGGTGCTTCTGCTCTACTGAGTTAACTTTACCCAGTGAAACAAAAATGAGTATGTTTTTCCTTGATTTTCTCCAAAAACCTGGATCTGAATAGGTATGAAACAGACACCATCCTAGCTGGACACAACAAACTGAGAGCAGGTTTTTCAGTGTAATTCCAGAGTCATATTAATGGAAGCCTGAAAACAGAGAGAATCTTTTCCGGTCTTGTGGAATTTTTCTTAACCCACATGAGCAAAACGTAGTGCTGCTCTCAGGGTCTGCAGGTCAATTCTCCCATGTAATATCATGTCTGGGTCATTTTGTCCTGTGTGATAGTATGTGCCATGAGGACAGTTGTTGAGCTGCCAGGTGGTTTTCAGTACTGAGCACAAGAAAAATCAGAATTGACCACTTTGGTCCTGAATTACCATTTGAAATGAAAGTTGTCTTGCCTCCTGTAAGACAACCAAGACAGTTTCTTAGTTTTTTGCCTTCTGAAAGGTGTTAGGAAAGCAACTTGAGGTATCTACAGGTAATTTTCAAACCTTAGAGAACAGGAATTACTCTTTCCTGGATTTCAGGGGACTTCTGTTTCTCCTGCTTGATGGGCTTATGCAAAGAATGCAAGTCAGCTCTTTGCCAGAATGGCGGACAGCAGTGTGACCATCAGTGAGGCAGTAAATGGGAGACCAACAGGGAACACTATGCAGACAGGGGGTGGAGAAGTGACATAGTTACTGAGCTGCTAGTTGTTTCTTCCATCCTTCTCTTCTGAACAAGGATTCATTAAGTCTTTCATAATGCAGAACAAACCTAAACAGCATTTAAACACTTCTGTCATCTCTCTGTGACTGTTTGCAGTATCTTTCCCAGCCCCCTAGGCTTATATTACATTTCCATAGCCTCTGCAGCAGCTGCAAAGTAATGAGTCACCAAGTAAGTAAGGAATTTTACAAAAAGTAGTTGCAGTGTGTGCGTTGTGAGAGAGTGGTTAATCATGTGGTTTACTTTCATTCCCTCTTCTGTCCACACTGTTCCCTCAGTTATCCCTGCACACACCTGTTTCCCATTCATTGCCTCTTTCCCTGCATTTGCCTCCCTAGACTTGATCTTCTAGGTTGCTAGGATGAAGGCCTGTAGAAGCAGTGGAAAATGAGCCAGGACCAACTGGCTTGTCAACTGTCCACAAACTACCAGCAAGCATGCCCGAGCCATCGGTCCTTGCAGCACGGCCTGGGCACCACAGCAAGACGGGGAGCAGAAAGGCCCTGCTGTGTTCAGGGAGAAGGAGCTGTTTTCCAACAGCAGGAGCATGTGTTGCCTGTGCAAGTTTGCTGTTGACTGGAAGACCTTCACCTGGTTCTGACTGACTCTGATCAGACTGCGTCTGACTCCTACTACTCATCTGGAGTTACCTTGGGCATGGAATAAGTGCATATTTAGTGGGAGAAGAAAAACATGGTGCATTTAAACTATTGAGACATGACTGTTTTATAGCAATGGTAGTAGTCAGATCTTCTTCCCAAGAGGGCTGACAGGCAGTTACTGAATAGTGTTGGAAAAACTTATGAGACAGAATTATTCCACAGTTTTTTGGTATGTGATCTCTGTCACTGGTCATCATGGGACAGAAACAGAGGGAAAACTAGACTTCGTATCATTTAACTACTTAAAACAGCCCATTTAGTGATGCTGAGAGAACCTGAAAAGTGTATTAGAGTAGGCTGCTTTGTATGCTGGGAATATGCAAGCTTTTGCATTCACTTCTACAGGGATCCATTTGCTGAAGAGGTTATTCCATAAGTAATGCTCTTACCCTCCCTTTGCTGCTGCCTTCCTTCTGCAGGGCTTGACCACAGCTCATGAGCAGTTCAAAGCCACGTTGCCAGATGCTGACAAGGAGCGACAGGCCATTCTGGGAATCCACAATGAAGTCTCAAAGATTGTCCAGACATACCATGTCAACATGGCAGGAACGAATCCTTACACTACGATCACCCCACATGAGATCAACGGAAAATGGGAACATGTGAGTTCTTTCCAACCTTGCAAGTCAGTGGGGGAGAATGTCACTGCTCAACCACTGGGGCCCCAGGAACTGGATTATTTACTCTGCAGTTACCCTCTCATGCTTACTGCTGAGTTTGGTGGGGTTTTGTCATTTGTTTTTGGCTCAACTGCCATGTGCTTGGAAAGTGGAAGAGATCTTTGATATAAGTGCCTGAGGTGTTTCAACCCCTTTTACATGCTATTTTTAAATGAAAGATGTTAAATTTAAAAGCTTTGAGGTTTTTTCAGTTGACCTGCAAAGTAAGTATAATAGCACCCTTTGTCACCATTCAACTCCTCAGATGTTTCATCCCCACACCCAAGTAGCCTTTCTTTGCTGTAATCCTAAAAGAGCAGCTACTGTCCATAGTAGTTGTGGTGATGATCCTTACTACCAAACAAAATCACCAAAGTGAGATCTGAACCGAGTCCTGCAACTCAGTTAACATGAGCCACCAAAAACACAACTACTAAATGGAATCCTCTTCTGGTCTTCCATGTCTGGAGATGAGTTTGCAGTGTATGTCCTACAGCAGATAGCATTCACATTGCATGCCCACCGTGACTTAAACCATATGACTGTTTGTTTTCAGGGCAAACACCCCCTCCTCCCTCCCGTGCGGCAACCCCTACCTTTACTGTACACGTGCCTTTGTGTGTCTAAGCTGCACAATTTGTTACGCTTTGCTGTAGGTGCGGCAACTGGTTCCCAGAAGGGATCAAGCCCTGATGGAAGAACATGCTCGCCAACAGCAGAATGAACGACTTCGTAAACAGTTTGGTGCACAGGCCAATGTCATTGGACCCTGGATCCAGACCAAGATGGAGGTAGTGCTTTGCAATTTTTGAAACAGTCTGTTTTCCTTTGTGATCTCCACTGATATTCTTATCCTTGATCTTTCTTGACCACTGTCACAGCCATTCTTTCTTCCAAGTTGCAGTAAGGGAAACATCATTGAAAATACGCAGAATCCCAAGATTGATATCGATTACTGAAGTGCTTGTACTTTTGTCCCCCTAAGCCTTTAGTACCAGACAAAAAGCATGATTTAAGATGGGGAACACTGGTATTTTAAGAATTGTGTTTACACGCAGCAATTTAAAAACTCTAGATCAGAGACATAGTTTGTGTAATTGCTTTCACAGCAATGGTCTTGATCCACATGACAAAATAAATACAATTAGCATATCAAATATCTGCAGAGGAGACATTTGAGTTGAAGTAGCTGGAATTGATGAAATGTAAGAATACGAAGCTATTACTGATGGCAGAAGCTAGAAAGAAGAGAGTGATTACAGAAATATGTCTGTATGAAGGGACTAAGTTAGGGGCAGACAGTACACCAGAAAAAGATCTGGCTTGGTACATTACTAGCTTATGGACTGCAGTTTCCTTTTCTTACGTAGCCTTGTGTTAGACACATCTTATGTGATTCACCTCACTTGGAAAATGTTCAGGGCTCTGCTAAATTTTTTGCTGACACTGTCTCATCTTTTGTGAAGTAACTGCTCCATGAGATTATTTTTTTTGAATCATCATTCTGTGTGAGAGTGAAATCGTTGCAATAAATGTCAAGCATGTTGAGGCTTGTCCTTTCAGGGGAATCTTAACTCCTTTGACTTTGCTAATGCAGGAGATTGGCCGCATTTCAATAGAGATGCACGGGACCCTGGAGGACCAGCTCAACCACTTGCGGCAATACGAGAAAAGCATTGTCAATTACAAACCAAAGATTGACCAGTTGGAAGGAGACCACCAGCTGATCCAGGAAGCTCTCATCTTTGACAACAAGCACACCAACTACACCATGGAGGTAAATGTTTTGGCAGCAGATTAGACGCCCTCATCTGCTGTGGCCAGGTAGTGTCAGCAACATCTAGCTCAGGCAAAGTGTTTTGGTTCTTAGGAAAATTGAGAGCTTGACAATATGGCCAAGCATGCAACAACATGTCACTGATTTCATTTTTGCCTTGCTGTACTTCCTGCCAACCCATTCCAATGCACTTCCAAATATAGACAACAGAAACAATCTGAATGAGATCAATAGTATTGCTTGAAAAATTGCCAGGTCTCATTTCTCCTGCCACCCTGTTGTGGCAGCCTATTAGCTGGGATTAGAAAGGGAAGTGCTGATGATTTTGAGCTGCCACAGCCTGGCAGAAGAAAAAAGTCCAACAGAAGTTTTTTTAAATCTGAGACTGGATTTCTGTTGACAACGTGAGGTTTCTTGGGAGTAATCTGAGTTCAACATGAGTCCAGCAGAACACAGACAGCCTTTGAAACTTGTCTTTTGGTTTCTGGCCAGCTCTCCATTAAGCAACAGGAGAGGCAGTAGAGCACCAGCATCTTCCAAGCACTGTGTTTTATTTATTTTCTTGGTAAGGAGGGTTTTTTGCTTAACTAAGTCCTAGAAGCACTGGGTTTGCTTCTCATTTGTGTTAAAGGCCCACAATATGTTGGGAGCTTTTCTGACCAGGCAAAGGAACTTTGCAATGGCACCAAATCTTTCTTAAGATCAGGAATTGGCCTCCTCAGTATTTTTTTTAGGTCAAAATTCAGATTTTAAACATCTGGCTGGCTCACACTGCAGATGAGAAGGAAGCTTTTGTGAAAAAATGGACTTCTGCCTTGGACACCAGGGTCATTTAGTTTGAAATAAGTAGCACATTTGATCCACTGGCCTCAGAGGCTGAAGAGCAACTTCTTAATTTTTTTTAAATTGTCCTGACCTCTTTTTCCAGCATATCCGAGTGGGCTGGGAACAATTACTAACAACAATTGCTAGAACCATCAACGAAGTGGAAAACCAGATTCTGACCCGTGATGCCAAAGGAATCAGCCAGGAACAGATGAATGAGTTCCGGGCTTCTTTCAACCATTTTGACAGGGTAAGTCAGTGCTGACTGCAGCTTGGTAAGCTACAAGCTTCCATGTAGACTGCACAGTGCAATAAAAACAAGCAGCCACTGTGACAAAATAAGATCAATAGAAGACATTTTGTTCTAAAAAATGCTGTCAAGCAGTCATTTCTGTGAAGACTGCCAAGTGATCATTAGCCTGGGAAAACTATGCCTTCACAGGAAACTGCTAAGTTTCCTGGTAAAGCTAAAGTATGGAAAGGTTTGAAGGGTTTATAGGTAATTAGACTTTTACCCCATCTTCTCCAGAGAGCATATTATTATCTTGATTTATGAAGTTCTTTGGACCATCTGTTCTCCTCTCTGGTATGCCATCTCTGGTACATCTGGTATATGATCTCTGGTATATCTGAGGGCAGCCTGCCCTCAGAGATTGGCAACACTTTGAAATTGCTTAACACTGGCTGTTTCAGCCCTTCTCTAGCTATCTAAGGAAAATAAACCATGGCTTCTTTTCTTGGAAGAGGGACCCATAAAGTCCTATAGATTTTAATTTTGACCTTGATATCATTTGCCCCTTCCTTCACAACAGTGTGAATGATACTGTAGACTGAACATGAGTTTTCCACCTTCAACTCTCTATTTGATTTAGATATTGACTTTAAAAGCTGATTTTTTTGAGGAAAGTCACTTAAAATTGGCCCCACCATCCTGTCTGTAGCTTCCTTGATCTGGCCAGAGGTGGTGGCAGCAGGCAGGGGCTCTTTAGTGCTTGGCGGCTGTCCTGAGCTAAAATGCTGCAGGGTGGATGGCGATTCTTAGTTCCTGTGGTAGCTTGTGTGTTGTTTGATTGGTATATCCAAACACTGGGGGAGTGGGCAATGAGCAAAAGGAAGAGCAGCTGCCAAGCCATGTTGTGCTGTGCTGTACATCCGTGCTGTTTGCAGAGCTAAGCACTTGAAATAGCTTTGCCAGTCAAAGCTCCACCTCATGTGCAGGTCTCATAAATACAGCTATAATGCTGCTCCCCTGAGCTTCACCTGTTTTTCTTTGTCTATTCCTGGGGTGCCCTGACAGCTAAACTTCCTTGGGTGTGTTGCCAAACATACCTGCCCTCACCTACTCCTTTAGTGGAACTTTTGACTATAAGATTAAGGCAATGCTTCCCACTGCCTCTGCCTGCTTACCTGCACTCCGGGTTACTAGTGAAACACAGGGCTTTTGACACTGGATAACAAGCAGTGATGCAAGTGATTCACTTGGGAGATTGATATCTTGAGGCTTCTGAGCATCAACTGTTTTTGTCATTCAAATGCTCTCAAGATGGGATGAGCTCTCTGAGAAGGAACTGTTCCAAGAGCATTTTTAGCACATCCTGAAATGTCATTGTGATATCTAATGTTGTGCACTTTTATTTTTCTTCCCTGTCTTTCTATCTGCATGTCATTCTTCCTCTCCCTCTCTCTTCACCCACTGCATGGTGCACCTATTTGTTGTCCTTTCACCTCCCTTTGAACTTCTCTGTGTCTCCCTTCCTTCTGCCCCACACCATCACCCCACTGGCACTGCATGTCCTGCTGCCTGGCACACCGCATAACCAGGACCACTCCGGCACACTTGGCCCTGAGGAATTCAAAGCCTGTCTCATCAGCTTGGGTTACGATATTGGAAACGATGCACAGGTACTGAATGCTAGTGGTGAACACAGACAGATATTAAACTGTGAAAAAATAACAGTTTTTTCCTTTCTTTTCTTGTTTGTCTTAATCCGTCATTGTTGTTCTTGTGTTGGACTATATATACATCACTTTTCTATACTGCTTCCTCTCTAAATGTACTTTGATATCTATTCCTTTTTAATTCCCTAATTTTTTGTCTTGGGAGAATTCCTTTTATGTCTTCAAACTGTTCCATTTGCTACTTTGTGACTTAAAACTTTTCTTGTCCATCCCTCAATCTGTCTTCCTTGATATCTTCATTCCTTTTCTTCATCATCAATATGTTTCTTGTGTGTAAACAATTCCATGTCCAAACCCACCTTTGCTTCTTCATGGTTTCACAAAATACCTTTCCTGTGTTGTCTTTCATTGTCCTGTAAATCCTTCCTTCCATCTTCTCCACACTGAATCTCATTCTTTGTAATGTCTCCTGTGGGTTCACTTCTCCCTGGACTGGTCTCCCTTTTCTCTCTTGGCTTTTTCCATCTTTGTATCATTCCCTGTAGAAGAAGACTGGTATGATGGATTGTGAAGATTTCCGAGCCTGCCTTATCTCCATGGGTTACAATATGGTAATGTAGAGCCCTCTGTCACTCCTATTCAAAGTGATTCTTTTAGGCACCTTCAAAAAGAAAGGGAGAATGTGTAGTGAATCAAGGTAAATATGGCCTTATTTTCCCATGTTATCAGCAATGGATGTTAGATCTAATCTTGGTTGTACTTGTCAAATTCTTGTCTCACAGTAGTAGCTAAAGGTAAAAAAATGGAAATTATTGTCTAATTCCTGTGTGGTTCAAATAAAAATTGTATTTATCAAACTGTGTAGCTACCAGTGGAAGAAACAATAAACTTCCTCATATTGATACCTGTACTCTGCACAGCACACACAACCTCCCCCAGCCCTGAGTATCAGCTGAACTTATTGGGAAGTGCATACAAGACCTCATTTCTGAATACACTCAAAACACCGCTCCTCTCATTCCTACCATTTGTTCAAGTTCCAGTCATTCTCCCAGTTACTTTTTCCTCACCAGACTACTTGAATATTCAAAGACGTAACATGGGCACCTTGAGATGTATGACAGCTAATAGAAAGAGCTTCACCAAAGACTGATGCTCACCAAAGGGCAGAAGAGTGCAAACATATTCAGCTGCACTCTCGGTGTCTTTGCTCCTGATATCAGGCAAAGCAGAGTTTAATCATCTTACTCATCAGCCCAGGATAAATACAGACTCTTTAGTGTAGCATGCCAAGACACGGTAACATTTGATTAGGTGCCTTAATTACTCTTGACAGAATACTATTCTAGATGTGTTATTAGAGCCTGTTCCCAGGAGAAGACTCTGCTCTGCTCTCCCCTCCTTACCTGGGGAGGAAGGAGTCCCAGGGATGAGAATAGATGATCTTGGTTTATATGTAAAAAGGAATGCAAAAACCTGCACTACAAGGTTTTGTCTCCTGTAGCAAAATTTTGCTGAAGGATCTTCCGTGTAAAAACTACTTCCCTGGGCCACTCCAGATATCCAAGTCGTTCTTTCCAAAGCTGCCTAGTCAATGTGAGCAGGATAACTATGAAATATCCCAGAGACATTTCTGTGGTGGGTTCTGTTCTGTCAGCTGAAGAAAACTGTAAAAGTTCTATTTAAGTAAGTGAAAGTAAAAGGAATTGAGGAGTGCAGATCTTCCAATACTGCTACAGACATCTAGCACAACATGTATAGAGAAATTTGGGTCTTCCTCTGAAGTCTGTATGATATTTTTCCATCATAGGAGCATTGTCCTAGAGCTAGATGGAGCAGGATGTTATCCTAGGGCACAGTTGACAATATTTTATTCCAAAGGACATATGAGTGGGAAGCATTTGTACACAACAGCAAGCTAAAAAAGAACATCGCAATTAAAAAAAAAAAAAAAGCAGAGGTGGTTTCTATTTGGTTTTATTTTTCTAGCTGTGAGATGTGCTGCTGAACAGTTTCTCCTCACTTTTGTAGCACTGCTGCCCAAATGTCCAGGCTTACATAACTCTCTTGTTCCCCAGGGAGAGGCAGAGTTTGCCCGCATCATGAGCATTGTCGACCCTAACCGTTTGGGTGTAGTGACGTTCCAGGCCTTCATCGACTTCATGTCCCGGGAAACAGCAGATACTGATACTGCTGACCAAGTTATGGCTTCCTTCAAGATCCTGGCTGGAGATAAGGTCAGGCTCCACACCTTCATTTCCTGCATCTGCATGGCTCCTGCTTTCCTTTTTCTCTCATGTATCTGAGAGAAAGTGTTGAGGGAAGCACTCTCCACTGTGGACAGTATTTTCACAGGAACATTCTGTAGTGCTGGAGGAGTGCAAGGTTAAAGCGTGGGTTAATGAGCAGCCTGCCATGGCACTCAAAAGTCCTGTTCAGCTCTCAGTCAGAACTTTGCTGCCCACTCTTGCTTTAAAATTTTAATTAAGAGTTTGGTCCCGATTTGTTATTGTAAAATGAACAAGTTCAACAGATGGTTCTTGATTAGTCTTGATTAGTCTTAAACTATTAGTTACTGAGGACATTAAACTTGAGATGACCTTTCTCAGATATACGTGTATCACTATCGGTTGTTATACAAGCAACAGATTTTCATTGAGGATGTGCTGTATCTGCAAGAGAAGCATCTTTTAATCATAGAAATTGGTCAAAAGTAGGAAAATTCTGATGATGGTACAAAAAGTAATAATTTTCTGAATTTACATTATCAGTGGAAGCAGCTAATAAAAACATATGTAATCTTATTTTTCTTACGTGCCCTCTAATCTTTTATGTAACTAAACTAATAATATGTACATGTAATATTAACATATCTCTATATTTGCTAATTATTTTATTTATCTCACATGAAAAGTTGGATACCACTTCTCAGATTGTAATGAGTTGCCCTTAAATCCAGTACTGGTTTCCATGTTTCACTAAGAATCTTTTTGTAATCATGATGTAGAAAACCCTGATACCTGTCCTTTAGACATCTACCTGGATGAAGCCAGTTCTGTTGTCTTTTGAGGCCTGAAAATTCCATGTTATTCAGATAAACTAATCATTGAATAAATAGGTACTTTGGGATGCAGTATTATTGACTCATTTACTCTGTACAGTACGTTAACTATACTTGTCAGTGTTTAATATGCTCTGATGACTATAATATGAATCAGTATTTCATGATGAAGAAAAATATCTCTTACCCAGTCATTAAACAGAAAAGCGGGGAAAAAAAAATAAGAAGTCACAGGAGGGAGAAAGATGATGTGAAACCTGAACCGTTGTTCAGACAGACTGCAAATGCCCATGAGTCAGTTAGCTAAAGACAACATACTGATTAGCAAACAGGCAACTACTGTTGCCTACTGCGTGGAGAGAAGCCAAGCTAGCCTCGCTCAGTGCAGTGAGTCTCCACAAGTCGAATTTCCATAAGTTGTGCTTGCTTATTAAAAATGTCCACAGTGAAAGGCAAGGATTGTTGCTGGAACTGTGGAAGCAATACAAAGTGTTTGCTTGTCTCCTGCCTGCATTGATGCCACCAGAAAGAGCTAGTGGGGATGGCCCCTTTCCTTATTCTGAAGAGAGGCAATGGCAACTTCCAAGCAGCACAAGCAGCTGTTACCTCCTGCTGGTGAGGGACAGCATCCAAATTATATTGCTGCTTCCTCACATTTGCTTTCAGCAGGACCTCCTCTGTCAACAGGAAGACACAGTCTTAAACTACTAAGTTACCTTACTTACTTCCAGTTTTTTTATTTAGGTGCTCTGGCATCTCTCCTGCAAAAACAAATTTTCTCTCTGCTGTAAAAACTACCTCTTTGTCCATATGGTAGAGAGCGAGTGCATGTCCTCCCAAGGTGTAAGCGCAGAGAGCTCCCTGTGTGGGTGTATGTCCCCAGTGTAGTTGTTGGGGTCCTGTCCCTGAGTGTTGTCTGCTGCCCTGGTGGGAGAGGGGGTGGCTGTCGCTCTGAGGAAAGTCAGTTTTCTGAAAGTAACGATTGCCTTATCATTTGTCCTCATTGCAGAACTACATCACTGTGGACGAATTACGGCGGGAACTGCCTCCTGATCAAGCTGAATATTGCATTGCTAGAATGGCACCCTACAATGGCCGTGATGCTGTACCCGGTGCCCTGGACTACATGTCCTTCTCCACAGCGCTCTATGGCGAAAGTGACCTTTAACTTTTTTTCTCTCCCACCACACGCTCCCTCCCCTCTCCCCCGTCCAACATTCCCTACTTTCTCTTTGCAAAGCAACTTCTGCTCCGCTCTTTTTTGTGTTACCCTGTTTTGCTTCAGATAATCGATCACATTTTTAAGTAGGGGGGGAGGACATTGACACGGCACCGCCTACCTTGCCCTTGAAATAACAGTTTACAAAATTATTTTGTGCAAAAAAGTTACGTTTTAAAAAGAACAGACATATTTTATTATAGAAAAGGTATTTTTGTCCACCAGATTGAAACTTAAAAAGAAAATGTTAAAATATTGCACCAAATATTTTTTGTTGTGACATAGAAAGCCAAGCACAATGTTACATTCCATCCTTTCCAAAATGAACCAAACTATGACAAAATTCCACCTGTTCTGTTAACTATTACATTTGCATATGTCTCTCTTATCACGTTTATCTTGGGAGGGGGGAAGGCACACAAGTGCATGTATTTGCTGGTTCACTCATTTCATGAAGATATTTTATGATAAACTTTTGAAATTGCTGTGTTTTCTAGGGAAAAAAATAATGTACACAGCTCATGTTTTCGTATTTAATTAAAAAATACAATACGCCTCCTATGTTATCAGTGCACAACTTTTTTTGTTCCTGAGAGTTGTCTGGTTTCAGAACATGAAGCTTGAGAGTTGATAACTTTGATATTGCTTGTCACAAACCATATTAAAAAATTCTTGTGATAACAACTTTAGACTTTATTCATTTGTATAGTAAAATTGTTTAACCCTATTTAGTTTAAAACAACATGATGAAGAGAATCCAAAAATAATGTTTTTAATTGAAATTACAGTACTTTTAAAGGTATACTTCCCTGCCCCATAACCTTTTCATTCCTACTGAGTGGTTTTGGAATTTTCACAGTTTTATGACCAGTTTAAATCCCTGATACACCCATATCTCTAGGAACAATATTCTTGTTATTCCTTAAAAACCAGCACAGAATTAGTTACTAGATCTGTACAAACAACGACCATGTCTTGAACCTTCTATGAAAAATTAATCCACTGTTCCATGCACAGGTTTTAAACTACATCTTTTGACATCATAAATTCCTCTAGAGATCATCCTTCCATTGGACATAGAAAAGAAACCAGCCTTAAGAACAACTCCTTTGGGACCTGTAGTGAGTCATGTGCCTGAAAAGCAGCAAAGGAAGCAGCTAATCCTTCCAGCCATCTCATATTACAGGTGCATTTCCTGCCTTCCCACAACTTTTTTAGGAAACACGGGGTCAGGAACAAAAACTACGCTACTGCTTCATGATGTGTTTCAAGTAAGTGTTTTATAGGTATAACTAGCTAAGTCCTGAGGAAGGCATTGTGGGTTGGGGTTCAGCACAGCTTTGTGGTTAATTCCTGACCTTCAGGAGGACGCAGTAAAAATCACAGCAACATGTTGTGATGTATCCCAACCTGACAGTATCTGCCTACTGTATTTGGGAGAGAGGCTGCTAATGTCTGCTACCACACTACTTACAGGAGACACCAAGATCTGTGTTCTCCTGTAGGCTGGATAACAAGTTTATGGGGAGCATGGTAATAAATGCCATTTAGCTTCATACATAGATAAGGCCAGACTGCACTCACCACAGTTTGTCTTCAAAGGTTTAAGAAGAGACAGTTCATGTAACTTTTCTATAATTGCGTTGTTAATGAGGACTGGAGTTGAGCTGAAGCTGAGTTTCCTGTGTATGAAACCCATGATACTGAGAGGTCTGGAGGGGTTGATATGAGTTGTCAGTAATGTAGGACTTGCAGCCACATCAGTATTTAATCCACTCTAGACTCATTTTTAGCTTTATCACTGCCATGTTGCTACAAATTGGACTGTCCTCTTCAAAGATATGGGATGTTTGGGAATGGGATTCCATTGACATGTGTTAATGTACATAGGACAGGTTATCTCTTTGAAAGCTAAAACAGCAGAGAGGATGGCTACAGGTCTGAACAGATAATCTATACTGAAGTTTGCCTCAGAATATCCATTGCCCTTACTTTGATAAACCTCTCTCCTCTTCCACAGTAGCTGTCTTGTCGTAGGTTTGTGGCACCTGAAAAAGGACATTTGCACTGTCAAAAAATGTGAGGATCTCTGTGTTGTACCCACTTCCAGAAGATGCAATGATACATATTTTTAATACTTTTTTTTTTAATTTACTTAAACAATAAAACTTGGGGGGCGGGGGCGAGGGGGAAGGGGCAGAATATCTGTTGGGATATTAAATGACCACTGTCTGGAGAAAAGATCCATTTTATTTTGAAAAAGGCCTGCAAAAAGCGTAGCTGCGCTGTGGGTCATCGCCTCATGCCCAGTCTGCTACCGCTCTGAGAATGGAGCCAAATTATTTTGAATGATACTGGCAACCACTCTGCAAGTCCATGCTTGGAGATTTCAGAAGTCTTTATAAAAAGAGCAGTGGCAGCACATGCACTGTGTGATCCAGTTTCACACAAAACCCCAGATGGGTGTAAGTATTCCTAGTTTTATGAGACAGAGAAATGGTGGCTCATCGCTGCTCACACCACAGGTTGGTGGCAGTGTACTGTGAGGGTTCCAGCCTTGCTAATATTGCTCTGTTGACGCGCCAGCAAGACCATCAGAAAGGCCTTGCCTGTGCTTCTGAGTAGTTGAATAGAGTTTAAAATATTGACAATAGGTGTGCCTAAAATATATTGGTATTTCTTCTCAGGTGGCACGGCCTCTGACAAACTGGCTGGAGTTTACAAGACCTGGTCTTTCTCTCTTGGCTGTACATAAAGCCTCCCCATTCCCACCCCACACAAGGAGGAGTGCTAGGATGCTGCAAGATGTTTACCGTCCTCATATGCGGCACAAGATTTATCTCACAATCATGTGGCTTACCAGTGTCTGGCAGTTAGTATGCTAAAATTTGAAAACAGCTTTTGGTATTAGGCTCATGGTTTTGCAGCTAACATGCTAGTCTTTAGCCAAGTCCTGACATCAGCCTTGATGAAATTAATCTCTGGAAGCAGCTGTTTGCAGCTCAATGACTGCCCCTTCCTCTGCCAAGAACAGAAGCAGCAGACAATCCACTTTAAGCTCACACCTTCCAATAATGGCTAAACTGTTATTGTCAATCTGTCATACTCTCTATTTTGATGCCTTCTAGCACCTGGACTTAAAAAAAACTCCAGAGCAGTTAATTGGGGTGAGATAAGGAAAGGATTTTACTGAGCTATAGCAAAGATATTACATGACGCGCGCCGAATACACCTGTGTTACATCTTTTATAATACTAATTGACCAATCCTAAAGGTGTCTGCCCTGTAACTTTTACTCTGGTCCACCCACTGATCCACCCCCAAGAATTGAGTCTGGGGGCGTTTTGGGACCACCCTTTCATCATCTTCATCATCTTCAGAGTACAGAGGGCACACAGTTACCCAGTTTCTGACCCTGTTTTGTTGTTCAGGCTCTAATCCTGGTGTTCCCAAACAATTCAGGCCTTGCTTTAACATGAGACTAAACATCTTCTACTGACTCCAGGGGCAGATGTGATATGGGAAGCATAGAACAGGGTAAAAGGGTTAGGAATTTTACTATGGGGTAAGGGAATAGGGGACACTACTTTATAAAACTATTTCTACTACTTATAAAACTTCTAAAGCTTACAAAAATTAGAAAACTACAAAAAAGCCATCAGGGCTTAAGGCAACATTTTGAGGCATGGAAATTGAAATAATGCTTTTCCAAGAAATTAACCGAGAAATTTTCATGACTGTTAATATCTTTGGCTGCTGAGATTCCAGTACCTGCCTCAGCCTGACTGTTTGACAGTATAGGGGCAAAAAACTCTTCAGTGCTCAAAAAACATGGGTCTGTCTTGCCTGCCAGAATGTCAACCCCATTTCCAAAAGCCTCTCATACCTATCTTGTGACTGTGCATGTCTTCAGTGCTGCCAGCATCTGGTTTGGAGCAGAGTGGAAGAGCAGAGCCAGGAGTCTCCGAAGACAATGAAAGGAAACTGGTCTGCAACCTTGAATGAACTTGGTTTCAAAGAAGTACTCATATATCCATGGAAATTCCATCCAGATGAATCAGACTTACTGGTCTTATCAGGGAAATAGTGGAGAGGGCAAGGAATAAAAAGTGGGTGGGTGTTTGTAATGGCTGTGAAAACTAAAATGACTTGTTAAGAAACCAGAATGCAGGTACAATTTTCATACCATAACATGAAGACTATTTGTACAGCATTAGTTGCACTACAGATGCTAGGGTAGGACAGGCTTATTCCACCCCTGTGGTAGCTAAGTATGGAGAAATCTTAATCGTGTTGAATTGATTAAACTCTTGAGGTGACTGAAAGGCTACTGAAAGGGTTGCTACTGTGTAAACCCTTGTCTCAGTTTAATGAGACAGAAGTGTTTTGCTAAGGAGGATGAGTTATAAGGAAGACCAAAACTCCTCCCTCTAAGGAATTGTAAATCTGAAATTAAGAGACTTCAATTGAGATAGTGTGGAGAAAGGAAAAATAACAGCCCTTTATTAAAGGATATATGTGTATTGGCAGAACAACAAAAGAACACAAAACAAAACCCAATCGAACAAGAATCCTATACCCAAAAATCCCTTTCAATGAAAAGTGAACAGTTCAGTTTGTGCCTTTTTTTGGTGCAATTCTAACCACAGCCAGCAGGGGGTGCTGTTGGATCTCTGGGGATGCAGAGCCTGTAGTGCTCGGGGTTGGCCAGCAGGGGGCGCTGTTGGGCTCTGGCGGTCACCACGTGAGTGCCCTCGATGTGCTGAAGGAGCCGAAATGGAGCCCTTCCCTCCCCCTCAGTGGGAAGGGGAAAAAGAAGAAAGAAGGGTTCTTCCCAAAGGGGACTTACGGTGTCTGCTGCTGGCAGTGTGACTTCCCCTTCCTTCACTGATGTGCACAAAAAACACTGCCAAAAACACGGGAGCAAGGGAGGGAAAACAAAGGTGGCTCTCTCTCTTTCCAAATAGTTCCTCTCCGATGAAGTCCATGCAGGTCCAGCCGGGCGGGGCAGGGGCAGAAAACAGGGTGCCAGCAAGCCAGGCAGCCAGGCTGAGAACAAAGCAGCCTCCCAGCTTTTGCAATGCACACCTTCCCTCTGCTCCCACAACCACAAACTCCCCGTTCCTCCAGGAGAGGGAAAAAAAAACAAGGAAAAGAGTCTCCTAGCCCCTCCCCAGGCCATCAGTCTGGAATGTCAATCTGCTGGCCAGTTCTTTTGTGTTAGTCAAATACCCAAGGCAAAACCAGTCTGCCGTTCAAACATCCCTCCCCACACAGTGGGGCAGGGGGAAAGGAAACTTTGGTTTACTTTTTTAGAACAAGTGAACCCATGACAACCCTTAAAAGCCATTGCATTATCTCTAAGCTACTGGGAAAGTCTTAGCATAATAAACATAGATTAGCAAAGGCTAGGACATGTCCTGATGCAAACAGGTAATGAGAACATTCACCTTCAGGCACTGAGAAAATGTGCTCAGTGCTGCAGTCAGTAGAGAAGTCAGCCATTGTGATGGATAAAGTTGGATGATTGCACCTTGTACAGGGAAGGATGTTCTCTAAGGCTATTTCAAGTAGATTTAAATCTCAGTAATTTAAACCCACTGGAAATGCAAGGAGAAAAGTAATCTTTTCTATATTCTGAGGACTTAGAGCCATTATAGACTACATCTCACTAATAAGATACTGAAATGGACTCCTCCTGTGTCTTTGAACACCATACAAGAGTCAGGAAATAGTTTCTCAGTTTTGTTCTCTACTTTGATTTCTGGGACATACATGCAAGAAAATATGTTAGCAGAAACTGCAGTACCTCCCATCTCTTCTCAGCAAGTCTGTTTGCATCTTATTGCTTTTAGTCAGTAGTTCACATCCTGGTGACCTATCAAGTATTCGAGCAAAATCCTGAGGAACTCCAGCTATTGTCATACCTCAGTGACCCTGATCCCAATACTGTCTGGAAAAGCATGATCTCTCACTGCTTTGGGAAACGACTATTTCCAAAGTGCTATTCCCACTGTGCAGATAAAGAAGGCACATGGGGGAAAAGGGCTAGGTGTCACTAAAAGGTAGAAATGCGAAGCCTGTATTTACAGTTACAATCCGAACAGTCTCTGTTCAGCTGCTGCCCGAGTCTTGAGGTATTGCTCACTAGGCTTTTCCCTGTTGCACCTAAGCCTTCTCTGTACACGTGTGTTTCTGCTTTGGGGCAGGTCTGGAGCGGGCCATTGAAACTGCTGGACACCTGGTCCCCTGTGACAGTCCCCTTTAGGGCCCGAGACTCCCCTCACAAATACCCCACATCACAATATCCTGGGGGCCACAAATCTCACCCTGGGTGCAAAGACCAGTACAAACTCACAAGACTGGCAGCTTCCTTTGCGAAGTCTCGAGGTGGCTTTGCCACCCATTTGCTCCATAAAAGCCTAATTGCCAAAAATATCTTCACATGAGGAGAGGAACACAAGTTCAATGCTTCATCCTTCTTTAGGATCCCTACCTCCCAGCCCTACACCCTAACCAGGAGGAAAACAAGTAGGCTGGGTCAGGGAACATCTCCCCAGCCTCACTCTATCTCTCTCTCTGAGATAAATAAGCACTCAAGCAATAGGAGAGAAAGCATGGACCCATATCCTCATGGTTTAAGCAATCAGCTTGCAGAAAGAATGCTGCTTTTCTGTCCCTGATAGAGGTATTTTTTAGGTATTTCCTATTAAGCAGTCAAAGGATAAAGACCCTTAGGGTGGGAAACAGGCCCTAGGATGCCTCTCCCAGCACCCCAACCACTAGTTCTCTCCTTACTCTTGCTCTCCCTCAGTTTTCCGTTCCATAGTGGCAAAATTTGAATGAGAGGAGCCTCCCTCCTCTACCACCACAGGCTCACACTCTGGTTAGGACAGTCTGGTGGGTGGGAGCCTGAACCTTCAATCTGAGGAAGGCAGAAAACCCTTCCAGAGTAATTTCCAGGCAGAAAGCTTCCAGAGTAATGGATATTTTAAACAATAGGCCATTTTACGAAATGTAGCTGTTGGTCTGAACATGTCTTTTGGCAGCCAAAGAAAAGAACAAGTCCTAGTTAGTCCTTGCTAGAAATAAATGTTGGCACTCTTCTTTAAGACCATGCTGTGCATCCCAAGTGGAACAAGGCTCTGGTTTCCCAGCTGCAGAGAGGTGCATCTATACTGAGCAGGGGCAGGGTGTTTAGACCTACACATCTCCCCAGTGCTTCCTGGCAGCTTCTCATTCATTCAGTAGCATGCGGGCATTTTTGGTCCCCAGATGTCCTGTACAAGACAGTTCTAGGTCTTGAATGGATTCTTTCTGGATGGCTCACACCTGTTAGGTGCTGCAGGGTTGTTATCTGAGTGGTTATTGTGTCCAGCCAGAAGTGACTTGTCTGTGGTCCTTAGGAAGGTTCACAGTGGAGCAATGAACTCCCCCAGCTCTGTCACACTCCAGTCTAAGTGCTGCAGTCATCCTACAACTATTTAAAACCTTTTCCCAGACCATTCATCTAGTTCTTTAATTGCTGTTGTGGCTTTTTATATGACCCTCTGGCTTTTATGTTGAAGATTTGCCTAAAACCAAGGACTACTTTAAACTGCAGAGTTAAGAAAGCATTTTATACCTTCTTTATTATTAAGCATATTCAAACATCACCACCATCACTTTAGTGAAGAATTTCTCTCCTGCTACTTCTTACTTGAGTAGGACATAGTACTTCATCTGTGGTACTGAGCCACAGCATCCTGCTTTCTGTCACAGAGAAAATAAAATGTCTTCTTCAGGGAAGTGAGAAAGCAGTTAATTTATCCCAGCAATAAACAGATTGTGGTTTTTAAGTATCCTGATTCCAGTTAAGTATTTGTTTACATTTGTAGGTGTGCAGTCAGGACACTAATAGCTCCCAGCAGGCTTTCAGATGTAGTTCTGAGAGACCAATCTTTTTGTGCAACCAAAATAATGAGGGAATTAAAACACAGCTTTATTACTAAAGTTGATTTTGTGTGTGATAACTTCCAGAAACACTACCCATACACTAGAGGCAATGCTACAGATTTTTCTAATGATATATTTCATGCCTTCTACCATCCATGCAGAGTGTCCACAATCGAGAAAGAGAAAGCAGGACTCCAGCCCAGCTCAGGCACTGCTGGAACAGTCGGAGCTGCATTCCAGACGCAGAGCTGCATTCTTTCCCCCCGACACGACCCCAGAGGCTGCAGAGATGCAGGATAAAACTGAAAAAGCTTTAACTGGGCTTCTAGGATGACATCTTTATTGTTGCCAGTAACTCCAATCCCTGTTACTCCCATACCATTCCAAGACTGCCACCTAAGGAACTTTTTTCTGCTTCTGAGCTTCTTAATGCAGCAGTTCAAGCACACAGGCACACAGAGACTCTTCTGCTGCTCCTGTAATAGTCCAGCCCTGCCACCTACACAGAATTTGCACAGAAAGTCGCAGTGTTGCTATTTTGAGTGTCCAGGACAGTCTTATCAAATAAAGAACTAAAACAGCCTTACGACTGAACATTGTGTTCAAAGTTGTAAGACATACTTGCACCAGCTACAGCTACCCACATTTTCTTTTTTAATCACAGTTAGCTGCGTTCAGCTGTCACATTCCTCCATTTTCTTGAACAATAGTTCATGTTTGTGATAAAAGTCAACAGCATCCTGAGCTGCATTAGTCAGAGCATTGCTGGAGGCTCAAGGGAGCTGATCTTGCCCCTCCATGCAGCACTGGTGAGGCCACACCTGGACGGTTGTGTCCACAAAAGAGACATGGACTTGGTGAAGCAAGTCCAGCACAGGGCCACAAAGTGGGACTGAAGCATCTCTAATATATGGAGAGGCTGAGAGAACTGGGATTGTTCAGCTTGGAGAAGAGTGAATGTGTATCAACACCTAATTGGAGGGAATGAAGAGGGAGCCACACTCTTCTCACTAGCATCCACTAGGAACCCATGACGTTTCATCTGAACAGAAGAAAACACTTTTTTTACTCTAAGGGTAGTCAAACGCTGGATCAGGTTGTCCAGAGAGGTTGTGGTCCTGGCAACCTTGGGGAATTGGACCAGATGATCTCAAGGGGTCATTTCCAGCCTAAAAGGTTCTGTTTATTACATGGATGTTGAATGTATAGGTTATCTCCATCCTGAAGAATAATTAGAGACCAGTAAATTTCAATGATGCCTGAATTGAACATACAGTATCATAAATGTAGCTTAGATATTTACTCCAAGTTAAAGCAGGAAATCCAGAAATTATGCCGTCAGACAATGGGGAAAAATAGGCAAAACAAACTGTCCTTATATTTTAAGTACTTGGACAGTGAAGACTTAATAAGCTGCACTACACTGAAGAAACGGGTAACAATTTTTATCTTAATCATCACACTGTAAAATGTCATTAATGACAATGTAAGAATTCCATGAAGTGAGTACATCTGACACTGATAAACCAGGAAAGCAGTGTGCTGTTTATGCATGGAAAAACTGCTTCTGCCCTACAATCCTGGATCTTCACTAGCCACTTTTCCCCACCCAGGGTTTCCCCCTGGTGTCAGTGACATTATAGCAGTATTGTGGTTTTATCCAAAGCAGTACAATTCTGTGCGCTGAAGAGGAGAAGAAGATGGTAGTAAGGGGCTGGCCACAGCAACCTTTTATTGGCAGAACTGAGTGGCTAACACTTCACATGAGTTCTTTGGACGTGTGACTTCGCTCCCCACTTTTCAAGCAGAATTGATACCCCACTTCTTTTGCCATGTCTTAGTCAAAAGTCAGAGGCAGTTCAGCACGAGCAGCTTGCCCAGAGCCGCTGTGGGTGCCCTATCCCTGGACGTGCTCAGGGCCAGGTTGGGTGGGGCGCTGAGCAGCCTGGTGGTGGGAGGTGTCCGTGCCCAGGGCCGGGCGCTGGAGCGGGATGATCTCCGCTGTCCCTCCCAACGCCCGTCCCGTGCCTACACCTCCCGTGGTGCCGCGCGGCGCGGCGCGGGTGGGGCGGGTGCGCGCAGGCGCGGTGGCGTGGCGGCGGTCGGAGCAGCCGGCAGCCATTGTCGCCGCGGCCGCACCGAGGCTCCGCA
>VXAY01001702.1:2536772-2560167 GCA_013399855.1 Oxyruncus cristatus
GGCGGGGCCGCGGCCGGGTAGGCCCCGCGCTCCATCGCTGCCCCCGGGCCGGGAAGGGTGATCCCGGCGGGGTGGCCGGGACCCGGCGGAATTTGGAGGCTTCGAAGAGCAGGAAGGGCCGGCGGCTCTGCGTGGGCCGGCGCCGCGGTGGCGGCGGGCCCGTGCACGGGGCCTTCTGCGTTGGGCAGGCGGCGGGCCTGGCGCAGTCTCGGCCCATCTCGACCGCTCGAAAGGAGGGAGGAGCAGATGGCCGTTTGCTGCGGGGCCGTGCTTCTCGAGGGCTTTTCCTTTTGTTGTGAGCCGCCATCGAGCGAACTCGGTGGGATTGCGGTAGGAGCAACGTCTGAAGCTCCGCTCCTTGCAAGTGTCAGTACAGATCTCGCCCCCATTGTACTCTCTGATGGTTGAGTAAATAACGCGCAGGCGGGTAGTTCGCACTTCTTTCGCCGCATCTGTGACGGTTTCAGTGGTGGTCAGTTCCACCCACCCGCCCCGTGTTCTTTTCCTTCCGCGATTATTCTTCCCACCTTGTTTTCCTACAACTAAAAATACTGAACAGCAGTTACGCAGTCGTTTTGATCTTTCAAGTATGTGTTGCTCCCTAGATGAGCGCTATTGCCAGAGTGGCTATTCTTGCCGTGTTTTAAAGCACACAGTTACGTAAGGCTGTCCTTTCTTTGCAAGGGCTTGCCTTTCCCTTAATACCCGCTGCTGGCCTTCGTAGTGTTTGCGTGCTAAGGGTGCGCCAGGGAAACCAGGGTACTCCGCACTTCGCGAGGGAGCTGAACCAGCCTACTGAACTGGATTTCTCTGTGGGCATTAAATGCACATGTGAGCACAAAGGAGAGGATGGCTACAAAGGGCAGCGTTGTGGAGGAAGCACAAAACTTTGCACATTAAAGTGATTAAATAAATAGCCATCACCTCAGGTTCGGGTATGGCAGAGGTGGTTCTAAGTGCTGTTACAGTTCAAACCCTCGCCCCATAAAAAGCCAGTACTCAGTTTTCCAAAATTCTGGCACCTCTCTGATGGCACAGCGAGTCTGAGTAAAGAAACTAATCAAAAGAAACCTAACAGGTGTTCGTTAAATCACACTAATTCAAAATACTGTATCCAGATTGACTGGAATTATTTTCACAGCTAACATGATGTGTTGTCTGTTTACTCTGCCTGCTTTACAGTCCAGTGTTGTAAGGCAAGATCACATCATATTTCCATTCTGTAGGGCTTGGATTCTTTGTTTATTGTATGACAGCAAGCTCACTGAGTGAGCAAAATAATGTTTTCCAGTTACAAGAACGTAAAAAATTTCTAAATCACATAAACTGAAGAAGTGACACCTTAGGGTAAACGATGGAGTTTTCATAAGGTGTCTCAAATTGTGTATCCTAGATCAGTAGTTTTAAAAATATGAATAGCCAAAATAGCCCTTTTTTAATTTTTGCTGTTGTTGAAATCTCATAATGAAAAAATGTTTTTTCAGAACCTGACAGACTGTTAAAATAAGGTATTTATGCTTACTGGAAATGGAAGTAATTTGATGACGACTGTTTATCTCTTGTATGCTAATACAGCTTTTATTGCAGCAGTTCTTCCAGATGAAAGCAAAAGTTTTGTGTTTATATTTCAGTGATTAGCATAACAGTTTTGTTCTTTTTTTTTTTTTTTTCAGCTGCTGCTAGCCCAGTAATTTAATCTTTGAGATTATAGATTAGGGGGTTTTTTCATGCTTTGTGATACAAAAATCTTACTAGTCTGACAGCAAACAAAAACGCTATTTCAGATATAAGAAGTCCTTAAGTTATATGCTTAAAAAGGACAAAATGGGGAGTTCTGTATAGGTTCTACCAGAAGTCAGCAAGACAGGATTTTTTCATTTCTTTTGCTATAGAGAATTGGGTTTTTAACGTGTACCTGGAGGACAGTAAAATCAAATCCTATTTAACCAAGATTTCTGAGATGTGAAAGTGATCTTAATCACCCTATTTTAAGTTTGTTAATCTGATAAACAGTGCTGTTTTCTTTCTTAGCATCAACCTTAAGATGAGTGGCTGCCGTGTCTTTGTTGGACACTTGAGCTCACGTGCTCGTGAACGGGATGTGGAGAAATTCTTCAAAGGATATGGTCGCATACGAGAAATCCATCTAAAAAATGGATTTGGATTTGTGGTAAGTAATAACCTTGTTTTCCTTTCTCTTGCTTGGAGGTACTAACTTTGCTAGGCTGATGTCAAGGAAGGGAAGATAATTAAGAGAACAATAGTTGCAATGGGAAATGGAAAATATTAATATACATTTCAGGCTACTTTTTACAATTTGGGATTACGATCCAAGTTTTGCTCAAAGTCTTGAGCTACATTGTTTGATCAAAGGCTTTCATGGATTTAAAATTTATCCCTCATTTCTGAAGACTATATAAATATCCTGTTATGGCAGTACAAAATTTGATAGAGTCCTGATCTGGAGAAAAGTTTATACAGAACCATTTATGTTCCTCTCTCACTCCTTACAATCTGTCTTATAACAAGTCTGCTTGCTCATATCTCTAAATAACAGCCTGACATAAAACCAGAGTAGTTGGGGAAGACAAGAGGTATAATAGGTGCTTGCTGGTGGACTCAAGCAGCACAAGCTTTCAATTCTTGTAGCTTGAAGTTAGTCATATTCACCATCAATACATGTTAACAGGGCCTATGTGTCTGTCACACTGTTAAATGAAATAGATGGTTCATTGTATCTCAGTTTCCTGGCATGGCTTTCTAAAGCTCTGTTCTCCTAAACTGTTGTCCAGATTTTGCAGTTTTACAGATTCCCAGATTGACTCAGGATCAGCCTATCTCTTAAATATTATCTCCTGAGAACTGGGAATTAGCTGTTCTGCAGCACTTAGTTCAAACTGGAAAGGTTGATACTGCCCTCACACTATGGCAGGTTTACTTGCCATTCTTTCTTCCAAGATCAGTCCTTTGAGTGAAGTTACAGGAAAAGAACAAAAGAACAGGCTTTGCCTACTTTAGCTTCGTACGAATATTGTTTCTTAACACCTACACATGCTGGTTCCTGGTTGCCCTGCAGTATGAGCTACTTCTTGTTGGCTGCCAGTAGGTAAATATCTGTTTCTTAAAGTCCAGAGGTACATGGCTGATCTAGACGTGAGCCTGGGTTTATTTAGAGTGCTCTTTCCTATTGCCGCTATTTCTCAATCCCCTTTCCCTGAGTGTTCCTCTTCTCTTCTTGGGCAGGGCTGTTGACTCATTCAGGAACAACTTCTGTTCAACTCCTGTAAGCGAATCAATTAGTCCTCCCTCCTCTCTTCTTTAGTTCCCAGGTGGAACCATTTTCCTTTCAAAGCTCCCTAATAAGCTTGAATAATTGGCTCATAAATTTATCTAAAAAATGTAATTGTTCTCAGGATAAAAATTTTTTTTCCTTACAACTGAACAAAACCTTTCCCCCCCGATACTGGTCGTCCCATCACTCTGCACCCACACGAGGAAATCATTTTTGTTGTCAATGTAACTGTGTTTTGGGTTTTGGAAGATTCTGACGGGATCACCTTGGAGCTACCCTTTCTTCGGGCAGAACAAACACAGCTCTCTCAACCTTTCTTTTTTCTCCAACCTTCTGATGGAAGGTGTTGGTGGCCCTCTGCTAGCCTCATTCCAGTTTTTAAATGTCTTTCATGAGCTGGAGGGAGCAAAACTGGACACAATGTTCCAGGTGTGGCCTAACAAATGCCAAGTAGGGTGGGATGATTGGATCCCCTGATCTGCTGGTTATGCTCCTACTTAGGCAGCCCAGGACACGGTTTGCTTTTATTGTAGCAAGGCCACACTGCTGACTCATGCTTAGCTGACTCTCCACAAGGATTTCCATGTCCTTTTCCGCAGATCTAAACTCCAGCCACCCAGCCTGTTCTGCTCTTTAGGATCATCTTAACCCAGGTGCAGCACTTCATGTTTATATTTTGTTAAAACTTGTGATTCTTGTTTGCCTTACCTTTTAGCCTATCGAGGTCTTTCTGTGGGATTGTTTTTCCTTCTGGTATATCTGTTTCTCCTCCCACTTTGGTATCAGACACAGAATTGGTGAGGGTGCGCTTGATCCTGTCATCCCTCTAATTTATAAACATGTTGAAGGCATCATTTGTGGCACTTCCCTTGCCATGTGTTGCCTGTTCACCTTTGCGTTTGATTATTTAAGATCTGTATTTATAGAGCCGCTCACAAAACCAAGTGAACATTATTGTAGTGTTAAAAGCATATGTCGTTGTACTTGATTGAAATCATTGCTTAATCTGTGAAATTTACTAAATCTACTTCCATCTTGTAGATTTCAGGGTGTAATGTTTTCAAACTTCACATCATAAAGCTAGATAGACTTGAAGACAGTTTGTTAGAAACTAGATGAAATAATGGGAGTTGTAGGTGCTGACTATTGATACTATTAAATGCTAGGCATAAATTTTCTCAAGATAATCTTTGCAGCATCATGCAAAAATGTGTGATGTTTCACTTGGTAGTGAAACAGATTTGAGTGCAGAATGGGGAAGATTGCTTAAGCCAGTATTGCTTCTGAAAAGCAGTTTATGGTTATGCAAACTCTTTCTTAATTTGAGAAGCTTCTTCTCTGTTGTTCATTGCTCGCAAGCCACAGTTCCATGGTTTTTTCTCTCCATCTACAGTGTTGCTTCAAGCAGTCCCTATCCAGCTGCTTGTTCTCTCTGCTTTCTTTCTTTCCTTTGTCCCCTTGCCTCACATGGCGTTCCTGCAGTTGTTCAACCACATAATGAACCTACCTGGGAAGCTGATCTGTGTGAAAAAACACTGTCTTTTTCACCCCACCTCCTGCACAAAGTGTGCTGTTTTTCATCTGGGTAGGTTTCTTGACCTAGTTTCCTGCAGAGCTGTAGAAATAGCTTTGGCAAGAACCAGTGGGCTGGATAGTGGGCAGAGGCTACTCAGGCTGACTAAAGCAGCATTTCTGCCAAAAGCGAAATGAGAGATTCCGTTGGAACACTATATGGAATTATGCATGTTATAGCTAATCTGAACCTGCAGGTGGCCAGTGCTGAAGAGGGGCTTATGTTTCATACTCTTCTTACAAGGGCACCTTTTTGCCCAGCTACTGAGCTGAATTCACTCAGAAAAAAATTAGACGGACTTTTTCTCTGGTTTACTCTTTGTTTGCCAATTCAGTAAGAACTGCATTGGCCCCAGAACTCTTAAGGAGGATTTTGGGAGTGCACAAATCTCCAGCTTTTGTTTGCAGTTGATCGGCTCATGTTGTTATGTAGGATTTCCATGTATAAAGGGCTGTGTTTTAAACTGTATGCCTTGAAGTAATTCTCTCCACCTCTCCCCAAAAGTATTTTAAATACATCTGTAGTAAACCAGGTCATTTAATTAATTTATTTTATAGAGGTCCTGCAAATAGTTATACTGAAACAACTGATGGCAGCAAAAGAAGTTTGTGGGCTGGAGGGAGAAGAAAGGGTTATCAATAGGAACACCTTTGCTTTTCAGTGATAAATGTACTATGAATTCACTTTCTTGTTCAAAGTTCTGGATGATACTTGCTGCAGAAATCTAAAATTTATAAAGAACACAAACTTACTAGTATTTGCATATAACGTGAGGGAACAGATGTTTTTATTCCTGTTTTCTTTCTAGGAATTCGAAGACCACAGGGATGCTGATGATGCAATTTATGAACTAAATGGTAAAGAGTTGTGTGATGAAAGGTAAGTGTGATACCATAATTTCCCTTAAGAACAGAAAAAGTGCTTTGCATTCAAATGTAATGTATTATCTTGTGCTCTGCCCATTTCTTCTGGTTCTGTGGTAGGATACATCTTGCATAAGTTAAAGACATTCATGGTGATTCAGGCTATAGTCTTCTATAAGACAGAGATTAGTTTAGAACTGGAGGAAGAGTGGTTTGGAGCAGGGCTGACTGTTTTTCTCTACTTGCACTTAGTTCTCCTTCAAAGCTAACTCAGGGTCTTGTTATTAGAAATATTAGTAAGAGGGAATTGAACTTATTTGTTATTTATCTGTCTGTTGACCAGAAAATAAGCTGATAAATGTGTCATCATTTGGAGTGTTGCCCTTCAGTTCGCAGCAGTGGGGACTATGGTCATTGTATGTTACAGTAATTTTTATTATGATTGTGGAAGCTGGATTTTAGGTCATTAGGTTTTTGTTACTTAGTTTGGTACTCTTATCTCTGTGGTTACTCTTGCGCTCTGGTAAAGCAAATTCAGGTATATCAGTCTAAATTACAGACCTGTGACAATTTTTATGAAAGTCCGAGGGATGCAAATGAGAAAAGAGAAATGCACTGGTCTGGCTCTTTAAAAAATGCCAGTGATTGTGTTATAAATCATTCCTTGCAAGGGCAAGATAATTCCTGTTTGCGCATATGTGCTTCCAGTTGTGAGAGATTTTAAGTCAGTGTCAAATACTTGAAGTTCGTTGGTTTGTTTTTTCATGTGCTGTCTCATTTTGTTCCTGTCATAAGGGTCACCATTGAGCATGCTCGAGCCCGAAGAGGAAGGGGGAGATTCTCACAACGGTTCAGTTACTACCAGTCGCAGAGTGGATCTAGGTAGGTGGTCTGGACTTGTGTTTCCTCCCAACATGGTGACTGAAGAACTGGAGTGAAAAACTTTTCTTCCTGTGATTTAGGGATCCAGCAGTGTTCTTGTATAGCTTCACGAGTACGTTCTCAAACCTTGTAGGTGCATTACTATTATTTGCCGTCTCTGTCTGAGGAGAGTGTAGATTTTAAAGCTGTTTAACTGTCTCACAGAGGTTCACAAACCTGTTATGAAATTCTCCTTTGCCATATTGTAGGCACTACATTGGTCTTGCTTCCTACCATTGTGTAAATGATGTGAAGGAGTATTGCTGCAGTTGTATTGGCTGTTTTTAACACTAAGTCAAGAAAAATGCCAGGCTTCTCTCTTGAAGTTTTTGTCATCAAACTGAGCTTACATGCTAAGTAGAATTATTGTAGAGCAACACTTCAAGGTACTTACTGTCTAACCAAGCTTTCACATTTCCAGTTGTATGGTTATCAAAATGCTTAGTTCAGCACAGCCTAGAAAAGGAGCAGTGCTAGGGCGCAAGATACTAACAGGTGCAGAAGTGTTTAAATGCAAATTGACTAAGTTTGCTTACCAGGCAGGTGCCTTACTAAAGGAGAATCTCTGTCCAAGGATGAAATGTGAAAAACAGGACATAGCTCTACTGTAGAATACCTCTAGTGGACATGCAGTATTGTGGAGTTGTTAATTTTCAATGATTTGAGCCAGTGGTGAAACTTACACCAACTTGAAGTGAAAGTTCTGCAGATTTGAATATATTCCACCACACAACTACTCATTACATCTTTGTACTTTATATCTACCTGTGTGAAGTAAATATGTATGGAAAAATTTGCTCTGTAGAAACATTTATAGCTGTGGCCTATGCAGAACAAAGTTTGAAAGAAAGACAAAGATATAATGGATAGAAACCTTTGTTTCAAAGTCAGAATTGCTGCCAGTTACAAACCAGTGTCTGGAACATCTAATTTGCATATGAAAGTATGCTAATTAGATTATTTTTTCTTAGTGGCAGTGAGCCTGATGCGGTATAATTGGTCTGAGGTCCAGGCTAAAAGTGGGCTCGTAAAGTAGGAAGCGTGATTGTGGGCATCTGACGCTATAGTCATGCTCATGATGTGAGACTGCCAGACCCAGACAGAAAGAGACTGCGGTTTGCTAAAATGGAAAAATGAGACAGCCTGCCAGTTTTGTGACTCTGGGACCTCTGTTTAGATACCCGGAAGATATGGCTGTTCTGAAAAAAATTGGGACACTTTGAGGTATGCACTGAAATGAAATTGCCTGTGCTTCAGTGTACAGATCAATATGCACAATTTAGGATTGTGTTTGTGTAGGAGGAGAAGATGAGAAGAATTTTCTCTACAGTCTTGATTCTTTTTTTCTAGTAATACAAAGTAGTGTCATTGTTAGAATCCTGCATTACTTACCAAAAGACTGGCATACCTTTTTCTGTAATTCTCAAATCCCTTTCTCTTCAGAATGATTAGGATTGGGAGCAGAAAAGACTTGCAAGGGTATTCTTTTCAGATGTATATTCTTTCAAGATGTTTTACTCTCCTGTATGAATATTTTCAAGCCACATTTTCATTTTTGAGAGGGTCTTTTATTTTTTGTTAAATTGAAAACATTACCTTTCATTCAGGAACTGTAAACTGCCATAATTATTTCAGGGGAACCGGTTCATTAGCTCTCATTGTACTGAAATAGGAATATTTCTACCAAAAAAAACCCCTAATATGGATCATGGTGGTATTTAAAAATATTAACACGTTATTTGGAATTTAGTAGCATGAACTAAAATGCCTTTGAATTTTGCCTTCTAGCTCCCTGACATGAAGCAAAATGGAACAACTTAAAGATAGAAAAAAAGATTGTCCTTTCCAGAGTATGAGCCAAGCAGGTCAAATACCAAAATTAAACTGAATCTCTTCACATTGTTTTCATTCTACCAGACACTTATTTTGGTGTATCTGGGAAAAAAATGGCAACTATATTGAATGCCTTGGTAAAAAGTTCATCAAAATTCTTTTTAATCGCCATGTTGCAGCTTGTTTCTAGTAGTGGAGTCTTAAATATATTCCTGACTAGGGAGAATCAACTCTGCAGTCCAGCAACCAGGAAATTACTTTAGTCTTTCAGTAAACTATAGAAAATGTCAGATTTCTCTTAAGTTCAAAATTCCTTACACTGGAGAATTTTTCCTTTTTTTTTTTGTCGTTTGAATTCTTCCAGCCGGTATGGACCTCCTGTTCGTACTGAACACAGGATCATTGTTGAAAACCTTTCCTCCCGTATCAGCTGGCAGGTGAGTTAGCATCTTACCTTCTTTTTTTCACACCTTACTTTACTACTCTGTAAGTAGACTACTTTCAGCCTAATTTCTTAATAAAGCCATCATAAATATTTTATGTGAACAAAAAGCTTCAATCATTGCTAAAAATTGTCATTCCAACACTTGAAGAATTGTTCTGTTTCATAGCTGTGCAAGTAGGTCTATAACTAGATTTTGTAGTTGGGAACTGATTCTTACCTGTGTTTACCAGCTAATAAAACTTTTGAAGACTCTAGATTGTTTCTAAAATACTGAAGCATAACATTCTTTCAAATGTCATATTATGATTTTGTATTGTTACACCTGGAAGTGCATGCCTTTGTTTTGAGTGAAATTTATGGTCATTTCATATGTTTTGGAAGATACTTTTGTGACCTGATGCATGATTGAGAAGTCTGGTAATACATCGTTATAATGGAGGGAATTTTAAGAGAGCTACTGTATCAAGTATGCTTACTGTAGATATTTTTTTTTTTAAAAAACCCAAACTTTCAGTACTTGTCATGTGAAGCTTTCTTACCACCTTTCATTTTTGTTTTTTTCACCCTTTGCTAATGTTTTGCTAATATCTAGTTGGCTTTTAACAGAATAGCCCTATAATCAATTCCTTTAGTTGTCTTCTGCATAGTGTACGGTCCATAGAAAGTTCACTTTTTAAGGGTGTAGCAACAGATGTTATTTACAAAAGGTGAGTGAATAGTGGAGTTAAGTCTTGCTCATTAAGCTTTATTCATTATTCTGTATTCAAAGAATATTAAGAGACTTTAATTAATGTACTGAAAGATGCAGCAGAACATGTTGAACGTTCAGAGCCTCGGTCTTGAAGCTACTTCGCCAGAAGGAGGCTGCGCAGCTTGCCTGGAGCTCTGCTGATGTGTTTCATAAGAGTTTGGGTGCAGTCCATGCAGATAACCAGTTGAACTAATTTTGTTTGTCTTCTGCATCACAGGTTCATAGGGTTCATAATTGTACAGTTGTGTTAATTATTGAATAGCTAAAAAAAAAAATTATTTGATGAGCAAGTGGATTTAATCTAAATATCTTCTGGGTATGCTACGCAGTTACATTTATGAAGAGATTGTTACTTGGAAACGACAGTAGAGACCAGAGAAGTAAGCTATAGTGGAGTGTTAAGGAGAATAAATCGTGTTTAGTGTTAAATTTGTAAGTTGAAAAAAAAAAAAATTAGCATTTCTTTAACTTTCTCTTACTTTTGAATATTTATAATGGCTTTATGTGTACTTACGTTTTAATCTGAAGCCTACCCAATTCAACTTTCATACCGGTGAATCTTAAGTATTCTAATTAAATGTTTTAATGACTTAAATATATGATAAATTAGCATAAGAAACTTCACTTCTTGTTAACTGCCTAAATAGACATCATTTGAAGCTAACAACCACATGTAAGCTGCATTTAGTTTTGAAGCAGTACTACTTTGATACTGAGTGTTTTAACTTCTAACTGTGCTACTTACACAACAGATTAAAATAGCTAATGCTTTAACAGTAGTGGCATTATTCTTCCCTTCTAATCCTTGAGCTGCTAGGAAGCACTGTCGGTATAGAACCGTGCTTTAAAACTTAAGCACATAATTTCATCTTCGGTATGTCCAGATCCGCATGCTTTGAGAACATCTGTCTGCTTTAGAAGTTACTATGTTGGGATAAAAAAAAAGCCACAAAAATTTGTATTCGGATCAGTTTCCTCTAATTGTTGACTATATTGTTAATAGATAATCTCATCTCTAAGTAGTAGACAAACTTTTAGAATTCTCCTACTTTAACGAACGTATCTTTCTGCATGTTCAGAGCTTTCCAACCACCCTCATTAGTTCTTCAGTATCTGTGAATTTTCAAACAGTTGAGAAAAGTAGGTGTGTGTTACATCAAGAGGTATTTTTTAGTAGACATTTGTTCTATTTATGGTTGTCCTACACTTCATTTTATTTGCTGTGAAGGACAACAGGGTTTTCTTGTGCTGTTTAAAGTGAACCAGAACAGTAAACTTAGGATAAAATTTGATTGTTCCGCTGGTTAAGTAAAACTAGGTTACTTTAAAACAATCCTCTTAATAACAGAATGTTGAGCTTTTATAACACATTCACACTTACTCTGTTTTGAGCAATAATGCCAGCATCTTAATCACGTTGTCATTGCTATTACAAAAGATACTTCACGTTGATGATTCTTAGGATTCAACATATAGTGTGGCAACACTGGCAGCCTCAACTTTAAAGCCTAAAGTTATTGGATTTGGAAATAATTTATGTAGATTAAGATTTTATATTTTAATTATGTAGATTAACAATTTAAATTTCATTTTGACTTACCAGTCCTGGTGTGGTTAAACTCTCATTGACTTGAGCAGAGCCAAAATCTCTAAACAGAGGTAAACATACGGACGTTGGAAGTATTATTTTTAATGGTGCTGTAGGGCCCATTTTTCATTGCTGTTTCTTTGTGTTAAGTAAGACCTGTGAAACAAGGAAAATTACTACGTTTCATATGCCAGTTTTTAACAAAACTATTGAATTTTAATTAAAATACTAGATAAAACTAAGCTTTCTCATACTCTGTGGCAAATGTTCTAAAGTTTTTCTTGGCTTTTTGTTTTGTAGTCTTTTCTTCCTTAAGCGTATTTCTAACCAAGTGCATTTTGAACCTCTTCTAACAACATTGATTTGGTTAACCTTCATTTTTCTTGTGTGGAGGAAAAAGAACCAAAGATTTGGGGGTTTTCTAGTGGCTGAAATTCTAGGGTTTGGCCTGTTCTGAATTTTCCTTTTGGTTCCTATGACACTCCTGTTTTTTGGCAATCTAGATCTTGGTTTGCCTGGGTTTGATCTCGATTGGCTAGCACAGATCATCCTCGGGTTCTTTAGCCACTTCTGGAGACTGGAGACTATGTCCAGTGCTTTCAGGGCCTCTGGTACCTCCGTGAAGCATATTGCTATGAGCCATCACTCTGCCTTTCTCATGTAAGAGAGTTCCTCTTGGCCAGCTAGGTATTGGACAAGCAACTCTTTGCTTAAGGTACCTTCTTATATCACCTGCCACTTGTGGCGTGTTGCGGTAAGTAGTCTGGGATTATAAAATACCAGATACTGTTTGGTAAAAGTGCTGCCTTAACTTATACAGATGTTTAGCTTTTTTGTGACCTTTTGCATTATTTGTGTGTGCTTTATCTATTGCTAAACAAGTAATTTTACTGTTTCTGCGTGTTTAGCCTCTATTAAGTTTAATAGGAGGATGTCTATTGACGTGACACTGTCGTGTGACAGATGCTCAAGTGAAACTTAAGAAAAAACATTCCCTTTGTAAACTATAGTAATTACATGGTTTCGCTTTTAATTTTACTGTGAAGTTGGGGGAGGTGAACATATAGGATGAATTTGTCTACATATATTGGATTGTCATTTAACTTGGTTGTTAGTTATGAAAATCTGCATTTATCCTATGGTGCTTCTCATCTGTTATTGTTCTGATTTCAGTGCACATGTTGGTATTTTAAGTATTGCACTATGTTTTCATAACATCTGGGTTTGGGATGCAGGATTATCTTAAAAGCAGTGTTTTATTCACTGTAGTTGTAAAATGAGGGATCTTTTCTAAATGCACCTGCTATTGCATAGGCTGTTTCAAAAACTTTTTTAAAATCATACGTATACTTTTATACATATAAATTGAAAAGCATTAAGCAGTTTTAGCAGAGAAAGTTTTAGGGGATTATTACTGCTAGCTGACTCATTTGTGTCATGTTTAAGACTAAAATGTTAACTTTTGCTGCAGGACTTGAAAGATGTCATGAGAAAGGCAGGGGAGGTCACCTACGTGGATGCTCACAGAAACAATAGGAATGAAGGGTAAGTTCACTTTGTGTCTAAATCTATATAACTGAAACTGTTAAGGGCACAATTATTCTTGTTATATAAAAGAAATGAAATATAAATCTACATTGTGGCTTAGATGCTGAAATTTCTCCAGTTAAAAAAACCAAAACAACACAAAAAACAAGCTGTCAGAAAGTAGGAGTTCAGTATTGAACTCAGTCTCCATACTCTACCATGAAAACAGTGTGTCAAAGCAGAAAGGAAAGGGAGAATACCTTTCAACAGTTAAATTAAGCTGTCTTTAACTTACTTTTCTATAATCACTTATGAACTGACTCCTGAGGCTAAAATACCTCCTGTCTGTGGCTGGTTTGCACTGGTTCAACAGTCAGAGTCATGGGAAATGAACATAACCAACCTCCACAGGGAATACCCACTTGCCTGCTCTCCATTCTTAATTCTGCAAACTACAAAGGTACAAAGACTGCATTTTTTGTATTCACTGTTAAAAATTCTTAGATAGGGCAGGAGAGTCTGCAAGTTTGTTTCTTGGACAACTTTGGAATGCAGTTTAGTGGAGGACTGAAAGATACTTCCTCAGCTGGTGCACATTTGTGTAACTTCTTGCATTTTCTTTCATTGCAGATGAGAGTTCTGGTAATGTTAAAGGTATAGATGTGAAAGGTATAGATGGCTAGGACTGTTAGTGTAATATTTTCCTGTTAACCAAGTTAAAAATTAGTTTTCAGAAGATAAAACATCAAGCCATTAATCAACAGATTGAAAAAGGGCCAGACTTGTTCTTATTTCAGTTTCTCTGAAACTTTTTCTTTTTTTCATGACGGTAAACAGGGTTGTGGAGTTTGCATCTTACAGTGACATGAAGAGTGCACTGGAAAAATTGGATGGCACTGAGCTGAATGGACGCAGGATTAAACTGACTGAAGACCACAGAAGGCATAGGTATGTCACCTGACCTGATAAAATTCTGCAGAGCAGGGATTTGGGTAGTATTAATGCCAAAGTTTTATTATCTAATTTTTTGTCCCCAAACTAAATATCACTACACAGAACCACTTTCTAGCAATGTAAGCAGATTCAGATAAGAGTAACTCACTGAAACAAGGTAAATAGAACACTTTTAGATGAGAGTAAGATTTTTTTGTAAGACAGCTTGTGATATTGTAATGAAAGAACTTTTAAAAAGCTATACATTTTGGTATTAAAAACCTTTAATTTAATGGAAAGCTGTTTCACAGTCCTGTGAAATGTCGATAAATAGTTGTTAAGGCCAACTTTTTTGTGACAATAAAAGAAAAACAGTTAGCTTGCTTGCATTATTCCTAAAGCAGTTCTGCCACTTAGTCGTTAAAAAACCATGTTGGCTGCAGCTCTTTCACTGTCTCTCTTAAAAATAAATCCATTTCTTTCCTTGAAAAAAGGGATGCATAACTAATTAAGGTGTTCAACTTTTAGGCCTTAAAGTGTGCTGGTTGTTCCACACCTTAAGAGACTTTTTTAGCATCTTGAAAGAAACTTAGTAATTTGCATGGGCGTTTCTAGAGAGAATAAATACCACGGGTATGAAGTTCCATTTCTGTGTTTTTCCTGATAAATGCCCAAAAATTGGTTTGTCTCCTGGCAGGAGCTGGGGGGAGGCATCTTTTATTAGGCAGTTCGTATTTTGCCAAACTAGCAGAGAATCTTAAGGCCAGCAGTTCCTGATAGCCTTGACCTAAGAAGATACTCTCATGATGGAGCAAAAGAGAAATCTAGCTGCATTCTGCAATAACTGAATGCTGTGAATAGCACATTCAGATGTTCAGATTAGTGTGCCGTGCACACAAAGTACTTGAGAATTTTAATTGATTAAGTTTAGTAGGAGTTGAGACTACAGCTTTTAACTGTGTTTCTCTAGAAGCAGATCTCGATCAAGGAGTTACTCAAGATCTCGCAGCAGGTCCAGGTCTACAGGATCTTCCAGATCAGACAGCCGGTCCAGGTCCAGGTCAAGATCAAGGTCCAGGTCCAGGTCTCGCTCTCGATCCCGATCTCGCTCTCGATCCCGGTCTCGCTCTCGCAGCCGTACTCCTAAAAAGAGTTACTCCCACAAAAGCCACCGCTCCAGCTTGATAGCTTCTTCCCCATCTCCCTCTTCTTCTAAAAGAAAATCTCGTTCTAGGTCGAGCTCTGCTCATAGCCGTAGTTAACCTGCTCTAAGAGATGTATTAAAGCATTTAATTTGATTCAAGTTTCTTGAAGACTTGAGACAAATTATATATGAGAACTGGGAGGGGAAGAGTTAACATGATGAAAGGGTGACCTCCTCTTACATTGCCAAAGTGCCTGTCATCAAATAGGCCATCTCTGTGAGGAGGGGCTGGCTGTCAGCTTTCTTCTTTCAGTGAAGTCTGGAGTGGGAAGTCTTTTTTATTTTTTTCCCTGCTATTAGTAAACATTTCTATCATAGATATATTATGTACACATAATGCTGAGGTAATGGGATGAGACAATACGCTGCTTTCTCCCTATCTTGCCCCCACTTTCCCCTCCACCTCCAAGGCCTTTGACTTCCAAAATACTATGTTAGCTTTTGTCCTTGGTATTAAGTCCGAGAACAGGAAGTATAGATTTTAATCCTTTAAGGTTCTGTGGCTACTTTTCTGTGCGAGAATGAATGGACCAGATGAAATTAGTTTAGAGTTCCCTTTTTTCCCTGTTGCTTGGCTTAACAGGCTGTTTTAAGTTCCAGCTTTACATGACCTTGACAATATGCTTAATTTGCAACAGACTTTCAGGAATACACATTGTTTAGTTGAATATTGCTCATTTGGATAGTGAATCAGTACAATGTTAAGCAGTAATGAAAGCTGGAATTTTCTGTTAAAATGAAACATACCATCCAAATGTCAGGATTCTTGAGAATCCATTATAATAATTTTACAGTAATTCACTAGTATGTGGTATTGTATGTATAGGCCTTATTTGACAGGTGATTCCATAAAACTGCACAGAAATGTCAATATGCATGTCCATGTTTTTGATGTTATAAGAGTGACATAGCTTTCATACCCAGAAGTGTGATACTGAATAACATGTGTATGACTAGCAATAGTCTTGATGGAAAGGAAGGTTATTTTAGTCATGAGAGCAGCAAAAAATATCCCAGGAAAAGTGTAGTCAAAATCTCCTGAATGCACAGTTGTTTTGATTAATAGAAATTTCCACTGCAAATACTGTTCGTTCTTAAAATTTGGAATTAGATACTTTTTTTTAACTTCTGTATCGTTAAAGAAGGGAAACGTTTTTGGAAAAAATATGTAAATTAATCCCAAAGTCTTACGTGTGTTTAAATGTACCATTCCTAATAAAATCAAACCTTTTTCTGGCTTACTTTGCAGTTTCGTTTAATAGTGTTTGTTGTTTACCTCCTAAAACCTTTCTAACATGGTCACAGAGAAATTTCTTTGAAGGTATACCTGTATGGAAGCAAGCAAAATGTAAACTAGAAACAAGTTATGACATATAAGTAACGAGATCTGACTAACAGGACAGGATAGGATTTTACTGTCATGGCCAGCAGTGGCTGTTTGAGTGGATGGCAAAATTTCTTTCCTTGCAGACAGGTTTGTGTGATACCTTCTGGTCCACCAGTTCAGCAGAGGAATCAACAACCAAATGGCCATAAGTGTTGGAATCTTTCTGTAGGTAAACTCATTTGGTAAACTTTTGAAATACTGTACTAGAGATTATTATAAGTATGCACACAACTTCTGTGCATATAAGGCTTCAAGGTTGATACCCTTTATAGAGCCAAGTTATTGGTGACCCTGCCCATAGGAGGAGGGTTGAAACCAAATGATCTTTAAAGTCCCTTCCAACCCAAACCATTCTGTGATTCTTTGCATGTTTGGCATGATGTGATCCAAATACTCTAGCAGTTCAGAAGGAACACTAGATAGAAATCACTTTGCAGTGGAATCTTACTAGATATGACTGTTGGGAAAGCTGGAGTATGCTCATCTGCGTTAAATGTCAGTGTTCGTTTTGGTGATTTTGTTAGGCTACCGAAAAAATTCCCCAAAATGTCCCCTGCCTCACCTAGTACCTTTGAGATTGGCAAGTCCAATATCAGAGACCTTCAGTCCTTCTGAGCACAGCATGCTTTCATGCTATTAAAATGTAGAGCGAATGTAGATCTTCTCTACTAATTCTTAATTCATTCTGGTACAACATTATTTCCCTTCCATAAGTTTCCACTGATTCAGTCAGCAGTTTCAACACTAAAGTGAATATAGACCTAAGAACCAGCCTCCTCTTCTCTCCCCAAACACCTTGAGGTTATAAGCAAGTTTAGCATCTTCATCATGATTGCAAACATAAATACACAGTCTAAACCTAAGGCCCAGTCTGCCCATAGATTTGTGTTGCTATTAATACTGGTTAGAAGTGGTTTTTTAAACTGTATGACTGAACTGATAGTGATTTAGTGCAGGAACACCTCTGACAGTATTTATTTTCTGTGCTGGCACAGTAGAGATTTAAACATCTTTGCCACCACAGCAGCATCTAAGTTAACTGTAGTGCTGGTTTCTAAATGTAGCAACAGGTAACTAAGGGCTGCAGATTGTAGGGTGGTGTTACCAAAGCAATGTAACACAGTGGAAACTGACCTCACTAATTTGTTTTTATGTTTTTTAAGGGGGCAGGCAATGGCTCTTTGTTTCCCTAAGATACATAAAGGTGTTTAGGTGAGGAAAGACAAGTTTTTGAAATACTAAGAATATTAAATCTGATCTTGTCTGGGGAAAGGTTTGTTTAGGTAGAGGTGAACTTTGCAGCTTTCTCAATGTTTATTTGAAGGGCAAGGATAGGAATCCTCAGCTAAAAACAGTTTCCTTAAAGGAACGGTTGAGTCCCTGGTTACTCAGCTCTTAGTTGTGCATTTTGGTATATTAATTTTGGTGCCTGGAGAAATAATGGATTTTGAAGCCCCAATTTTTATTTATTGTGTACGTGACTTCCATGATTTTTTTCGTATCAAAAAAAGCTTAAGTCCTTAAAAAAACATACATGGTGGAGAAGGCGGACCGGTGGTCTGATGTCACACACTCCCCCTTTCCTGCTGTGTCACCACCACACTTGTTTTTTCTTAAAAAGGACAGGCTATGAATAGCAAATGGGATTTTTTTTTTCTTATAGGAAAAAAAATAACAAAAACACAACTCAAACCTCAAGACTTATATCAGGAAGTCTTAACAATTTGCACAGATTTCAGAGCAGCACAGCACTGTTTGGCACGTGGTAGAGCTGGGAATGAAAACTACATTTTTCATTGGGGATTAAAGTTTCAACCTTATCTGACATGTAAAATGAGCTACAACTGTGTACGCTTAATTAATTGCTTTAATGCAGGGTAATTCTTGGTACCACTCTAAGCTGGTCATGTCTGACCTCAGCTTGGGCCAAAACCAATCTGGAATTTGTAGTTTTGTGGCATATGGGTTAGTGTAGAGGGGTTAAAATTAAAAGGACAGTTAAGCAAACTGGATAAAATACGTATTTGGTGGTCTGCAAGTTAAAAATACAGTCTTGAGAGGAAAGAAGAGGGACTGGGATGGATAGAAGCCATGAAGGGAAAAACCAGGGAGTTTGGAGTTTTGACAGGTGGCAGTTTCAGTGTCAAGACGAGACCACAGACAGAAATACAACCTTCATACTCATCAACAGTTCAAATTTAGAGGTTTCCTCCAGCACATGACCCTGAGATAAATTGAGGAACGTAAGTGCTTGTTGGTTTTTCTTAAAAATATTCGGTGTTCTGCTGAAGAGCGAAAAGGTCTAAGGAAAACTGAAGTTCTTCCTGTGAGAAGATGGTGTCTATAAGTCAGGTAGACGATTAGTAGACACAGACTTGCTTGGTAGATTTTTGGGAACACAATGTAGTATGAAACTTGTCTGGAATGTTGTCCTGGTTTCACCCCAGCTGGCAAGTAAAGCACCACACAGCCAGTCACTCACTCCCTCCCACAGTGGGACAGGGGGGAGAATCAGAAGAGTAAAAGTGCGAAAACTCGTGGGTTGAGATAAAGACAGTTTAATGGGACAGAAATGGAAGAAAATAATGATAATAATGATGAAAAAATAAGAATACAAAACCATGATGCACAATGCAATTGCTTACCACCCACCAACCAATGCCTGGTCAGTTGCCAAGCGCCAGCCCCCAGTCGCTTTCCCCACAGTTTATATCCTTTGGGATATCCCTTTGGTCAGTTGGGGTCAGCTGTCCTGGCTGCATCCCCTCCCAGTTTCCCATTCTCCCCCCCCAGCCTCCTCGCTGGTGCAGCATGAGAAGCCTAAAAGTCCTTGATAAACACTACTTTGCAATATCTGGAAACATCAGTGAGTTATCAATATTATTCTTACCCTAAATCCAAAACACAGCACTATACCACTTACTAAGAAGAAAATTAACTCTATTTAGCTGAAACCAGAATAACTATTAGTGTATTTCTGAAAATACACTATGTGAAATGTTCTATTTTAAAACCAGAACATTTTTAGACTACATTGGAACAAATTATTTATCCATATCTGGTGCCTTACTTCCAACTTTACAGAGCACAGAAATGAAAGCTCCACTTTAAGATAACTTTAAATAAGCTTCTTTACTGTATTAAAGTCATATCTTTTCTATCAGTGTGTTCCAACGTCTGATGATTTCCATGAGAAAGCTGGGAATCATTCCTTCCAACTGATAGAAAACTACTGCTCCCAGACCTGCAAAGGTGAAGGGGACAGAGCGCTGAAGTCGTGATGCATCTGCAAGTAAATCTGTTCTTACTCCCCCCTGATTCTGCTAACCTGATCCTTGAAAGCAGTTTTCACAAATTTCTCCTCCACAAATGGAGGCAATATAAGACAATACAAATGTTTCCTTTATATTAGATTCAAAGGTTCCACTTGTACCTTGCAAGTGCAACCAGGCAATAGGGTTGGGATCATTTAGTGGCTTGTTGCTGGCAAGACAAGCTACTATCCCTGTGTCTCCCCCTTGTCTTATGCCAGCTCTGACACTCATCTGATACTCCAGAAGCCAATTCAATTACATCAAAAGAAGTCCTTTTGGGTTTCCTGCAACGCTGCTTTTTCCAGCACTTTCTGGGAGGGAGGAAGTGGAATGTTACTTAGGGTGTAACTCTCCTGTGATCCTTCTGTTTGCCTCCCTCACAAACACAAGTATCCTATTTTTCCTAACTTTATCCTGGCATGTGTACTCCAAGCAGTCAGTCTTCAAACAGAATCCCATCACTCTCCTCCTGTCCAGCATTTCTTGAGCTTGTCTTACCACAGGACATTTTCCTCCCAAAGGAAGCCTAATGTTACAGCATGCAGCACAGGGCACAGCTGGAAGTCAAGCACTGCAATTAGTTGCTTTTTGGTAACTGGCTGCATCACACCCCAAAAACAAGAGTGTATTTTCTGTGATGTTTATGGCACTTCTTTATTATGAATTGCATTTTTGTCAGTTTAACACAGGGCTCTTCATCCAAGGATATCCCAATGGTTTGTGAGGATAAATTGTATTGTACTTGGCCACATCACACCTCTGCTTCACTGATGAGAAAAAGAAATCGAGTGGTGGGGGTGCTCACCTGTGGCTGCAAAACAAGGAAGTGAGGAGGAGAAGGAATATGCCCGCAGGGAAGGCCAGGATTCCTCATGGAACAGGTTCGGATCTGGCTCGTGTCATCCAGTGGCTGTCCTTGTGCTTCTGCTCCTGGAGCCGCCCTCTGGTTTGGTTCCGCTTAGGGCATAAAAAGTTTCCCTTTCAATAACGAGGTGAAGTAGCACCTTTTGAGAAGGAAGAAGTGCCCCAGGATCCGCATCTGCAGCAATCTGCCCCTGCTCTAGCAGAGGGCCGTAGACCAGAATTTCTCCGCTCTGTCAGCTCCTCCTGCTGCACCCTGATCTTAGATCCGAGTACTGTACAGCTCCTAAGAGTCATTAGTCTTCTTACAAGGATTTTGGAAGCATGTAATTTGCCCTCTGTTTCCTTCATTGCCCTCTGTTTCCTTCATTCTCACTCCATAGCCATTGTTTGCGGGCAGACTAAATGCTGTGTGTACAGTACCTGAGGGCACGTTTCCCATTTTACCAGCCCTGCAACCAGTTCCCCTTCACCCCCTCTCTTTGCAAACCTGCAAAGAGTTGCTAGCCTTTCACCCCGGGGGGATTTAGTGGGACAATAAGGACGATTAGCCAACAGTTATCCTGGCAGAGGGCTATGGCAGAGTGCTCCATGCATGCCGCCTTAAAGGAGGGGATACAGCAGAAACCCAAGGGAGCTAATCAGGCCTTAAGTTAGAGTCAGCACCAAGAGGAAAACACAAGGGTTAACAGGTTGGGGGCCTGGGTTAGAACAGAAACAAGGCCAAACTATATGCTGTAGTGAAATACTAGCTAATGGCAACTCTGTATGTCTGGGTAGTCTCAAGAATTTCAAAGGACATTCACTCCTATTGATTTGCTGGGCCAAGGGAGGGAGTGATGAAGGAGCAAAGAATGTATGGCAAAACCTGTTTTTCGAGATTTTCAAGGACTTAAATACGACAGAGTTTCACTGGTAACGAATGATACTTTTGTGTTGTGTGATGGCTTTTTCCTGTAACCAGGGATGAATGTGGTCTTTCCCTGTTTTTAATTTTTCCACTCTAGAAATCCCTTGGGCATTTAGTAGTGGCAGGTTGAGCTGGAAATATCCAGATCAATATGCTCAGAGCAGATGTTTTGGTTCAGACCAAGAATTTCTCCATATGTGTGTATTACTGGATACCTTGAAATCTGGTTCAGCAGGATCCTATACACATGCTGGATTTGTTTTACCCAACAGCTTGGTTGTCCTAAGGCCCATGGATAGCACTTTGTGGTTCATAGAGGTAAGGTGCTGCACAGCACTCTTCTAAAGGAAGTGAGCACCCATTGGTATGGCTGAAGTTAGTAAAATCTGAAAAGGCTCCCACTGTAAAGCTTCAAAACAGAGGTACCCTAAACTGTTAAAATTTGGGCCAGCTTTTATTCGGGGAGCAGGGTGGCAGTAGTACAGCATATGCTGGTACTGCAGTGACAGGAAGCAGATGTAAGGAAAAGGTATACAGGGGAGAAAAGGAAACTGGATGAAATCTTTGCATTTCACATCTGTGGCTAAAAGAATTATTCCTTAAACTCAGTGAATGGGACTGTGGATCTAGGCCCCACTTACTTACCACCTGACTTCTGTTTGGGATATTCCAAGTGCCTCAGGCTATCAGGAGTCCAGGCCAGCAGCATTCCAGCTACCAGGCAGAGCTCTCTCCAAAACAGACTATGCTTAGGTCATGGCCTCTCTAGACAGCCTAGCCCTTCCAGGCCTCTGGCCAAAGCTGCAATTTACCAGACTGGAGATCTGGTAAACACCACATCTAGTTCTTCAGTCTGAAGTGCTAGTATTGATTGCACTTGGGTTTGTTCCTTCTATGTCTTTTTTCCAGTAAAGTTTTTCCGTGCACACACTGGCTCTTTAACAAAAAGTACAAGCAAGCAGCTCTGCTGTTTCTTACACTTATGGCCATTGCCATGCTCTCTGCATCACTGCCACTTACTGTGAATGCCTAACTGAAAAGTTGTATGCTCAAAAAAACCCAGGTTTTCTTAGATGTTTAAAAAGTGTTCTTGTTCTTTTCCTTCAAAAAAAGCCTCTTTCTAGCTCTGTGCAAGAACCACTGCTGATCATGTAGACTGGTTTTCCAGGTTTGCCCAAAATGCTTGCTGCAAGCTTTCTGCCCACACCTGCCCTCCATTTATTTGTTTTCTTTATCTTTCCCCAGTTCTGGCACATAGATGGTCTCAAATCCACATCTGCTCATTGTACACCTCTTGAATTCACCCTCTTGAATTTTTTTTAGTCCAGTAGCTTGTATCTCTTATCCATGAGCACCACAGTTATCGTACTATGCTGTATTTCCCAAAGAGAATGGATCACAGTATATTTTGAGACCCCAAATCTCTCTGCAAACAACTCACAACCTGTGAGTGAATTTACTTAATTCTTCTAAGGCCTCACAAACCTTGGAGTTTGCATTGTGCACTTTCCCACCCTCCTACATATGCCTGTGCCACCCGAACAACAGTGACAGCTGTCCGAGGAGAAGGAGTGCGGTGACAGTGCGTTATGCTGGCGCTTACGGTGAGGTTGTGGTGTGATGTAACAGCCAGTGCTGCCTTGGACCGGGCTCTAGAGTTGCTCATGCGCCTTCCCACCGCCACGATGCGGTTTTGTAGCAGCGGGGTTTGTGCGATGCGTCAGCGGTGGGAGCTCGGGGCAACGGGGCTGCCGTGCGATCCCAGGGAGGAGTTTCATCCCACGTTACGGGACCCATTACGTGAAGCAAAGGAGGCCGAGCGGCCCCGTCCCGCCCGCGGTTGGCTCTCCCCCGCCAGATGGTGCTGTGGCACCGCCTCAAGGAAACTGTTTTTCTAGAAGAAACTCTCAAAATCATCTTAAAATCGCGCTGGTAACCCAATCCGTTGCCTTTGTGGAAACCCGCCCCCCAGACACAACGCCCCCTCCCCCCC